>QANT01005786.1:0-12270 GCA_003254885.1 Purshia tridentata | reverse complement strand
ACTTATAAAAATCTTAAATCTAGACAGAAAAAATAAAAGAAAAGATTCGGTAACTATATAGTATTTTTTCGAACAAGAGACATGGTTAAAGTAAGTTAATTCAGACTTTCAATGAGGCAAAAATCCAACATACAGAACCAAATAGTGTAATTGGAGTAGATGTAAATACCATTATATAAAGAGAGAAAATTGTTGAATCTTGCGTACCTTAAGATAATATTGATTTGATCAGTGATCATTAAGAAAGTCTTAGAAAGAATCATGAGCATAACAAAATTGAATTAAGTTTTTCGTCATCAGACCATTTAAGTAATTTTATCACTAACAATTTGATCAGTGAAATGGGGTTGGTCGAGCATCAATCTTAAAGCGAATTACAAAAGATGTTAGGGTTACCATCGGAAAAGAGAATGATGTGACCAAGAAAAAGATGGCAAAGATAAAGAACATTTGAAAGTCTTTGGCTGCTGAAGGAAGTAAGGAACATTGGTTCTGTTTTTGAATTTGTTAGTTAATTTAGTCCTTGATTGCCCTTATGACTTTCTCACACTTCGTTTTTCCATCAAAATTTAATATTGAAAAATAAATCTCTTCATGCTTTATGTCTTGTTCTAGATATTGATGTCTTTTTGTTTCTTTTTAGTACAAAAATAATTAGGCTTTTTAGTGTATTTGCCCCTTGAAACATACTCTTTTTTTCACTTTACTCTCTGAAAGTTAAATCTTCCCACTTTACCTCCGAAATTTTATACTCTCATCTACACCCTCAACTCCATCTATTATTTGGAATTTTAAAGCTGTGTTTTGAGTATTTTTATATGGTTGTAAAAAGGAGATGCATAGCTTTTAAAATAAGTATCAGATTACTGATTTTGGCGAAGCTTTGATAGGTCAAAATTCGGGCCAAAGTTGAGAAAAAAAACTAGAAAAATAGGTGAAGTTAACAAAACTTGATTATTAGGAGTCATTTGTAAAGCTTTGGAGTAAAGTGAAAGAATTTAACTTTCAAAGGAAAAAGTGAAAAAAAAAAAAAAAAAGNGTGAAAAAAAAAAAAAAAAAGCATGTTTTAAGGGGAAAATTCATGAGAATAAGCCAAGTAATTAAAAATATAGCAGATAAAAGTAAAAGTGCTGCCACAAGAGAAAAAAGTGATTTCAAATATGAATCAAAGTCTGTAGTGACTAATGATGGTTTACGGAAGGCTTCAGTGTTTTTCATACACTTGACTACTTGAGTACGTCAAAGTCTTTATGTCTAACCTTAGAATTAATTAATGAAACTAAATTGAAAGATTCAAAGAAGAGAGAGAGTTTTGTTGGATGCGCAAAGAAAATGTTTACAATTGGATGAACAGCTGATCCAATAAAACAATAGCAAAGACTAAGAGCAAGTGGGGGTTGATTGGTTGAAGAATTGAGCACAAAATAGTCTTAAGGCTCATGATGCAATGCACGACTAAAAATTCAAACCTTGTCATAGACTTTTTCTCACTCTGACTAATATTTCCACAAATCAATCACATTCTAAGCATCCATGAAAATCTTAAATACTCCCAATTGTTTCTCACTGTGACTAATTTGCTTGCGCAATTTCTTTTCTATTGCCTTTTCAGGGGCCTTATCTTTCAGCAGTCTTGTACCAGTTGGTGTCATTACAATATTCAAGGTCTTTAGATACATGAAATATGTGAGTACAGCTCTCAACCAGTAGCTCACAGGCCTGGCTTATGTGTATTTTCTGTATGTGTCTTGCAAAATTAGTCAAGACCCCGTGGTAGAGGAGAGTGACATTGTTGCTGTATGTTATGATACCTTTTAGTTGTAATCTTGTAATTGATGGACAGAAATATATGTGTAAATTTTCTTCCTTCCTTCTTTCCATTCTTCCTTCCATGATTTAGCACTAGAATTGGCTACACAAATGAATACTAAAATTTGTGATGAGAAAGTATTCATGTATTAAAAAGTAAAAATCAAAATTAAAAAAAGAAGAAAATATTTACATGCTATACTTTTTGAGCTTTGAATTTGATCAACTGGATATAGATGATCACTGCACTAATAGTCAGTGAATTACAACTGAACTTACGACAAGTTTATTTTAGAGATATTTTTATGTGACGGTAATACCATGTAGCATGCTAATGTAACATTCTCTATCATGCTGATTACTTCCCAATACATTTCCGGGATGGTAACACTAGGTTGATATGATTATCTGAACTTAATAGTCAAATAATTTCTTTGTGCAACAAGTTTCTGCTTCAATATGTGTGATATTTTGGTTGGATGAGATGCTTTAAGTGGATAATTGAAAAAGGGTAATACAGCAAATATAAGAATATGCCTTCCAGATGTATTCTGACCTCCACTTAGGTATCTTTTAACATTTTAGTTGCCTTCTTGACATTCCAGTTTCTTGCCATTAGATACCTTGATATGGATGCATCAGAACAATAAATGGACAACTTATCGGGCGATGTCCCTATCAACCTTCTCACTTCGTGAACCTGCAAACATGAGGAGTATTGTAGAGTAAATACATATTCTTCCTGCAGTGACGGTAGCAGTATCCATCCCCCAAACTTGAAACAAGTTAAAGAAAGCACTTGTAGAAATGCTAAAGGAACACTTTAAATGGAGATACCTTTGCATGCTGCTTTTCACATGGTAAAGCCTTCTCACTCCCATTTGAAGAGAGCGAACTCATTTATATTATAATTCCGTCAAGAGGTCAAAATTAGACTTTTTACATGTTAGTTACATCTGTCTACTACTCATTCATTTTTAGAAGGCAGAAATTTCTAACCCAAGTACAACATGAAAGAACAGACGCAATGGAAATGAACTATTTGGAATTAGTTTCCACATATACCGAAATTCTTATTAAGTTCCAAGTAGTTATTTCAAAGAGTCCTAAGAACATCGATGACTACGTTGTTGAAACTCTGTTGTCTGCTTTCACATTTTCAGATTTATAAATCGCTGCGAACCTTTCTAAGAGCTCCGCAAATACCTTCATTTCTGCTATATTACAACAATATGACATCTCTTAGCATGGACTTTTAGCTGACACAAATACCTTCAAGATTGTTTGTAGAAAAGCTTAATTCCACTAGAGACTGCAAGTTTCGTATCTCTTTAGGAATAGTGCCAGAAAGATTATTTTCAAAGAAATAGAGAAGGGTAATATTTGTTAGAAGACTGATTTCTGGTGGATTCTCCCAGAAAGTGATTAAGAGAAAGATAAATGAGGCTTTTCTCCAGAGGTACAGTGGTCCAGTAAGAAAGGGAGAAAGAGAGAGGAAAAGAGAGTAAGAGACTGAACTTCTGAAAAAACTACCATGGGGGCCTGCACAACATACCACAAGTAAAATATATCTCATGATATATTAGTCAAAAAAATTTCTTATTATTTTTCATGTTTTAAAGAAGGTTAGTTTTGATAGATTGTCAAAACTGAAAAAAGGCTCATACAAGTGAAATATAAATCGAAAGAAACACATTCGCACAAAGCCCAATTGTGTGGTGTCACTGGTAGCGAGAATGATAAGCCTGCCTTTGTAAAAGTAGATCATGTGAAGACCTACAGCAGGCTATTTTCACAAGAACTTGATTGCTTTTAGTCCACTTCTTTGTTGCCTCATTGGCTAAAAGTGCATCGCGTTCAGCATGATCAAGTGTCCAAAGCAGTATCACACTCTGATTAAGAGATCGAAATTCAGAAACCCAAATATGTCGGCCCTTTCAACAGATGTGTTTGCTTCCACCAATAAGTTAATTAGCCAAAGATTAAGCTTGTGAAAACTAGTATCATGGATTCTTATCCAGTCAGGAAGAAAAGAAAGCTGAAAACAATGATAGCTTATGCCCTGCCTTGTGTTTGAAGAATCATGGTACCAGCCTATGTATGTAAAATATATGCACTCAAATTAACACAACTAATGCAAAACAAAAGTGCATTGCAAAACTGACCTCAAAGTCACTTGAAAGTGTTCTTTGTCCAATTCCTTGAGGAGGTCTTCTCCATAAGCTTTTCGGATAGCCTTCTTTCTTTGAGCAGCATTTCTATGCCCCAAGATGGATATGATCAAATCCTCATTCGTCCCCCATCCTGCAATTATATCGACAAAAAATTGCATGATACTTCAGTGAGCAGCAGAAGCAAAAAGGAAAGTTTGATGATGAAATCAGTTGAACATATAAGATAAGGCAAAAAGCTACAGGGCATGATACTTTGTCGGTTCCTTAACTTCATTCTATGTGGCAACTGGTGAGTACTACTTGTATTAGATGCAGTTAAACATGTTGCATTTACTGGGGACAACCATCCCATTAATAGTGCAAAGTGTTTGATAGGTTTTGGCTGTAAACTTTGGTGCAGGGTATCAAATATAGGGATCGGTCTTCTTGCTGCAGTCTTCTAAATAAGCGTTTGATTTTGCACTAAAATATGGCTTCATGCTTCATTTAGTAATATACTGAACAACCCACTAGATGATGGAGTTTTTCTATCACGAATTTGAAGAATATTTTGTATGGGTATTAAATTTACGACTAGTCGTTTGTAACTATTAAGTTGACGGCCACGACATCGTCTCTCAACATTCCCCGCGTCCAAGAATAACAGTTAAATACCCAACAGTCACAACCCTCTGTTTGGAAGAAAGGAAAATCCGAAAAACTAAAGTGAAGAAACAATGGGAGCAGAATTGGAACAGCAAAGCGAGAAGCCCAGGTCCATGACAAAGGCCCAGTTCCTCGCCTGGAAGCGCCAGAAGGTCATCTTTATCTTTCTTTTCTCAATTTCTCTCGCTTTAGATTTCTAGGGACTAGGGTTTCTCTTTCGCGCATTTTCTATTCGTTTCTGGTATCATATCTTCATTACATCATCAACAAGTTTCGGAATTTACTTTCCCGGACTTCGATAATATGATAATATCTGTAATGCTTTGCTTGGATGCTAAATGCAATATGAAAGATTTTTTTTTAATATGCAAACTGAGTTTTAACTAGCGAATATTTTCTTTCTCTGTATGTGTGTGTGTCATGCTAATCCATGATGGCTTGATGGCTATCGAGGTTTGTTTTGATTGCTAATTGTAAACTTAAGTACTTCCTTGGTGGAACTAATGAACTTTGTCTGTATAAATTAGAATGATCTCCAATATGTATATATCTTTTTGTAGGATGATGATGTATCTGCGAGAAGAGCTGAAGCGGAAAGGAAGCGTGCAGAGGACATAGCTACAGGGACAGTGCAAATGAATGGCCGAGAGCTTTTCGTGCATGAACCTTGGGTTTTTGATAACACTCATTATTGAGGTTAGTTTTTGTAAGGAGAAGAATTCTGTTTTCTCTTTGTTGATCTAATAAAATAGTGGCTTACTTTTAGAATGAACTACTATGTGATCATGATTTCTGTTATTCCTGGACTTAAACTCTTAAAGAGACTAGACACTCAAGAAATTAAGAATAAATGTTGGATATCTTTATTTTTTTCAATTTATGTTTACCACAAGATAATTTGGCAAAAACCAAACCAACAGTTTTTGTTAATGAATTAGAATCTTATGCAAAAACTCTATGTACCAAAGTACAACAGCAGGCTAAAGGATTCAGAGACAACCAAAACAGATTACAGACAAAGCAAATTTACATCTGCACAGAAAAAAAACCAAGGAAAACCCAGAACTAAATTCCATCTGAGTTCCTGAAAATAGAATCAGGTACAAGCAAGTCTGAAGCGTGAGCAACCTCTTCTGATGATGAGTAAAGGGAATCCATCTTTGCAAATGTGTTTTTATTCTTCCTTTAAAAAATAGATTTTTTTTTTTTTTTCCATAAATTTCATGGTTTCAGCTTTCAATGCTTTCTAGAAAATTCACAAATTATGTTTTTTTTCCTTCTTAATATAGATTTTAAAGTAGGCATTTAATTGCTATGTACACATGAGAATCTACATGGCACTCCATAGAACTTTATTGTAAAAACTTTATTGGCAGATGGCATAGTATTATTCAAGTAACTGATATGATCTAAGAACAAAAGGATAAGATAGATTTTCAAGCGAATCAGTTAATATGAATTTGTAATAACAATCCTCCTCAAAAACTTCAATGAAAATATTAAGTCCACGAATGTCATTAGGAAGGGAAAAAAAACAACCAAATGCCTCTAAGAAGTTGATCACTAGAAAAAAAACCCTCCACAATTCAGTGCCCTGGTCCAATCTGCATGGCATACAATTGTCTGTGAATATAATAGTACTATGATGGACTACAATGTGAGAGTTACATTGTCTGTTGAATATTTAACTTTAAACAGTAGGATATATAATGTCAGGACTTATTTCTTGCCAAGCCTAAGGTGATCATATTGTCTATCTATTCATCGAAGAATAATATACCCTGCTTTTGGCAGTAAACAGCCGAATATGGGGGTCAATAGGCAGGCCCATCCCCTCAAACATTGGGTCATAAACACCATTTCTATGTTCCCTGAAACCATAAGAACTTTAATTAGTTGGAAGTTTTCCATGAACAACACCTCAAGCATCATGCAATAGAACTTAGTAAAACCTTGGATTCGAAGAAATAGTAGAGTGGATATCCACAGCTCTTTCTGCAGATTGAAAAGTACTCCTACGCACTTCATTATGAGTGAAAGCCACCGAATTCATTTCTTGCATGTCCAATCCCCTCTGCATTTGATCAGACCAGTAATTGTAATTGTTAATTGTTAATTTCATCAGTCATACTAGAATGTTAATTTTGAAACTCTTGACCATAATAAAGCCTTTACAAAACCATGGGAATCAATGCAATGTAGTCCTGAAATTTTGATACCCTGTAGCGTTTAGCTGGCAACAATGATGCTAATTCACATTGTTGGGTAGATGTCGCATGTCGTTTGGCAGCATAGCTACGTTGTTCTGGTGTTCCTTGCTGAAACAGTTTTTCAGGAAATGCTTATTTACAACAATAAACACAATTAAGTGAAAAAAAGAAGCAATTTTTTTACAAGATTTTTCTCCTATTCGCATAACAAGAATACCGATTTTCAGTTTAGGGGTTTTCCTGGAAGTACAAGGACCACTACCCTGAATGTAGCCGAACAGCTAATGCACATTCTTGTTGTGTTCATAGGAGAACTCCCTTATTTTACAAAGATAGAGTGCTATGTATACCACTTCACAGTTGTTTGGTAAAGATTCATGCTGGTTAGTGAACCCCACAGCAGTGCTGTGATCCTTGTAAGTTCCCTGATGACAAGAATGTAGGATATATGATTACAGAATCAGAAGAAAATTATTTAGAAAATAATTGTATGAGGAAAAGTTTTACTCGTTCATTTGGGGAGTCTCGAGAAGTGCCTTCACCCGGACTATTGGTTTGATGCAGTATTTCATCAAGTTGGACAGGTGGGAACCTACAAAAAGAATCTAATAAGAGCATGAACGGTATCTTGACTAAGACATACTTATTATCCAGATTACTATGGGTTTCTTTTTCTTTCAAAATAATCCGCCTATAGAAAACTGACTCAGGTAAGATTTTCACTTCCTTGGGAATAATATAAAACATAAAAAAATCAATGTTATTTTGGCTAATATTCTTTGTCTCCTCAATAACCCTTGCTCAAAATATTTAGAAAACCAACTTGCTTTGGACTATTTCAAGATTGTGTCATAGTGGAGACTGAGGTGGTATATGGGTTGAGATAGGTATACAAGACCACAGACTCACATATTGACTCCAGATTGGTCCTTCTGAGTGCAAAATAGGTTAAATGTTTAGAAAACGGGTTAGTTTTTTAATGGGCATATATGAAAAAAGACCCATCATTATACTTGTGTAATGATATCAGTGCAAAAAATTAATTAATAGATAATAGAAGTAAATGATCATTTAGGTACCTAAAAGGCATAGGAGGTCTGAGAATCCCAGGGTTGTCATGCTGAGGATCAGCTATATTAGATCTCAGAGGGACTTGATTGACTTGTTGACCATCAGATATTTGTAGAGGCCTAATATAGAAAGTAAAAGCAAGTTAAACCAAAAATTACAAAAGAAAAAATAGTAAAATACAAGGCATGGCACTGGTTATATTCATACACATGTTATAGTGCGTATGTATTTCAAGAGTACCATTCCAAATCATAAATAATCTACATGCGACAACACTGGAGGTATGTAGGTAACAACTGAAGTATAATGAAAAGGTTTGTTGGTATTGTGTTTCACGACCTTAATTAAGATGTGAGTCTAGATTATATATAAGATTGATGCATCAAAGCAAAAATATTTTTAATTACTAATATGTATTCTTTACATAATTGATATCAGTTAAAATTGCTTATACATATTCATCTCGCAACAAAAAGTCATTCATCTATGTGATTTATTAATAAATTTTTAAACCCCAAAAGCTCATCAGTTAACCACTTAACCTTTATGTTCTTGTATATAAATTTTTAAACCCCATGTTACCACATAAAGTTATTGAAAAAAAGTTTCCTCCTTGCTGCCCAACACCGGCCATGGTCAATCATGTTTGGCTGACCATGGACACCACACCCATGGGCCATGGCTGGCCACCATGACATCTGTTGGCCATGGCAGACTAGTTTTTTTATTTTTATTTAGGAACATATGTTTTTAAATGCCCTTTCCATCATTTAAAAAATTTCTTGTTAAAAAATGTTAGATATTAATTTGGGAGTGTTTTATCTTATTATTTTTACATGTTATACTTTATCATTCGTGTGTAAAGAACATGTCAATGTGTTTTGTTCTTTAAAAAAAAAGGGGTAAAATTTAAACATCATCTACCTAGATAGCATAGAAGACCTTGGCACCATTGAGTTAGAAGGTTGTGAATGAACCAAAAAATTAGGCATCATCTGGACCCGTTCAGGCTGTTGCTGTTGGCGTCCTACTTCCTGAGGCCTAAGGAAGAAGAATAAGAAGGAAGAACCTTAATTAGAATAAGAACATAAATAGTTGTATGAATTCTACAATTTCAAGGAAATTAAATCATGGAATTGAATGATTTGGTACCTAGATGCTATTGCCCTTGATTCTTGGATGGGGTAATGACAGTGTGGACCAAAAGTATTTGGTGGCTGGACTTGGTTCAGTTGTGCCTGATTCAACAACCGCTGGGGACCTTGGGGCCTAAATCAGATACATATATATGTATATAAGTTGACCATATGCCCATGAACAAGATGTTTTGTGATCATCTTTTCAATATTTGATTTACCTACCTTAGTTGTGCAGCTCCATATGGAAGTAATCGTGGGTCAACAAATACTCCATTAGATGTCAAAACTTGATTTTGTTGGGGCCTAAGTTCATATAACACATTAACAATAAGCATGTCAATGTATAAGCACCACAGCATACTTGCATACTGAAAGTTACAAGCACACAACCAATACGGTGATTATGTAAGGTCATGTACCAGTAGCCTGATGGAGTCCAAGCCCGATGAGGAGCATTGAGCTGTTGGGGGTAGAAAGTTGCTTGTTGTTGGTTAATTTGGGGTGGCCTTTGATTTACATCTACCCTTGTCATCATCTGCTCATAGCAAATAAGTCATATGTATATAGTAGTGTCAAACTGCTTGGGGAGATATAACGAAAGAAAAACTGTTTTACAGTAGTAGTCTTTGAAGGGTCAAAACAGAGGACTCACCGTGTTTGTGTCTTGTTGACTGGGAGTACCCAGAGTTAGAGACCTAGGAGTCAGGGAGTTTTTTATACAACTGAAATCAGAAAGGATGCAAAGAAGAAGCTTATTTCATGGAGAAGTTTTTAAAAAGAATAGTGATTGACATACAGAGGCAAATGCTCCGCTGGGGGAATATTCGGGGGCTGAACTACTCCATCCTGCACAGTTAATCCCAAGTGCATCTGCTCATCATCAAAATGTCCAAGATAGTCAGTGGTGTTCTTTTGCTTTAAAGGCCTATATGATTAGCTCGTGGGAAACTGTTAATCCTAATATGTGTGAGGTATGTATATATACCGGTACTGGACGGTGAAGTTGTGTTGTCCCTGACGAGGACGGGTTGAAGAAAGATGAGTTTGTTTCCCCCACATTTGAAGCATTTAGAAGTTGAGGCTTAGAGCACTGATAACTTTGAATTGCAGTTTGTGGCATGAAGTTCTGGGTGGAATTTGCATGATTTAGACTGGACAAGTTATTTGCAGTTGATGATCCAAGCTCTGCATACTCCTGTGTGAGAAGGCAAAAACAGTGGCATAAGTTTGACATCGTATGTTCCGGGACCTTTAATGTGGACCACACATTGACACTCGAATCCACATGATTAATGGTTTGGATTCATAGTTTAGCAGCATAACATACAAGATTGTCTGATAAAAGAATATTTATTTCAAGTTATATATTACCATTGGTGGAGGATGCAGTTGCGGTGCTCCTGTAAATCTAGGACAAAAGGATGTTCTTGGTGATGAAAATTTTGGAGCATTAGAAAGTGCAGGGCTTGAGTTTGCCAGATTTGGTTGAGCCTGATTCAGTTCAAGTGGTTGATGAAACTCCACAATGGCCTGATCAACATCAATGAAATAAAAATGATTATGTTGGATTGTGAATTTTGACACATTAAGTCTAGACTCAATGTAATCTATATTACGTATAGATTCACAATTTGACAATATAACATGTTAGACTGTATAATATAGACTGTTTGTACGAAGCATACTGTCGTTTGAGAGTTGTTTTGTGATGTCCCTGCCCATGGGGTAGAAGATGAAGTCCCCATTGGTGGGAAGTTTAGTGGTTGCTGGTCAAGGATAGGGTCTGATACTGTTAGTCCTCTACTAGGATTGGGAGTGAATAATGTTGACATTGTGAGGGTCTCCCTCGAGCTTGCTTGATTATTCACCCTAGGCTGAGAGCTTCTACTTGATGATCCTAGCTCAATGTACTCCTGCTACAAAATTACATTATTACCCCCAAAAAAATATATACATGTAATATCCATATATAGATGACATCTCTTATAAAAATTAGATTAATGTGAGACCAAACTGTGAAAATGAGTCCCACAAATGGCAAAATAGTATTAATTTTGATTACCGCAGTCTTATTCTTGTGTTTTGAAGGCATTAGCATGTTGTTGTTGTTGTCAACGAAGTCAACATCGTCAAAGGTGAATTCATACTCAAACGGAGCTCCTACTCCTTCGCCAGTGTCCATCTGATTCTTTCTTGTCATAATTGAAAATACTACAAATCAGTTGTATAATTTATCAATTATATACATATGAATTAGATATTGTATCTTATAAAATGATTTTCCAACGTTATAAAGTTGTAATAATTTTTTGTTATATAAATAACTTGTGTTTATGGAAAAGTTAGCAATCTCGATACTTTTTATAAAACAATGTTGCTCTTCAGTCCAGGAAAAAGAGGAAATGGTTGTTTTAAAAGCTATATAATTACCAATAAAAATTTTTTAATTATATTGAGCAGTAAACTTTAAGAGCATATCTAAAAAGTTCTTTAAATGAAGAATTTTTCATTTTTTAAAAAGAGGAAAGAGTATTTTGGGCTCCAAGAGACCCTTGAAAATGAATTTTAAATTGACAATTCTATTTCTCTCTCTTCAAATGTAAGATCCTCTCTCCTCTCTTCAAATATTAATGACATTTAATTTTATTTATATTTCTTATACATTTTTTATTCTCTTTCCTCTAATAAGAAATTTTAATTGAATAAATTAAACTTTGAAAATAAGTATTGCATAAAATAAATACAAATAATTAGTGCATAAAAAAATATAAATATTAGTGCATAGAATAGATACAAATATTTAAAATTAGAAGAGTCTTTTAAAGAGTAAAAAATTCAAGTAGCAAATATCACTCTTCAAATTGTCACATAGGTCATCAAATGTAGAGTCTTTTGGAGATGTTCTAATATAACAAAAAACTTAATAAGTGGGTAAGAATTGAAAATTAAAATTTTGATTATGGGCATTAAATGCAACTCATAAATTCTATATTACCGGTATTTACACCACTAAATTATTTTTCAACAAAAATATAAGGGTATTTGTATTTGAAATCCCAAATTTAATATTATTAAGGCTGAGACAAGTTTAGGATTTCAAATACCTACTTAGAAATGTGATTTCAAATACATGAAATATGATTTCAAATACATGAAATATGATTTAACTTATAAAGCTTGAAATCCCAAACACAACTTTTTTTTTCTGGCCGAAAAAAAAAA
>QANT01005784.1:0-94601 GCA_003254885.1 Purshia tridentata | reverse complement strand
AACTGCATTGATTAAAATGTAATTGTGAAATTTTTAATTGATTTATTTGTAATTAACCCTTGAAACTTTGTATTTAATCCTAAATTTCTAATTTTTATATTATAGTAAACTCATCCAATTATTAGTACAAAGACAGTCCAATTATCATATTAATAAGACAGGTGTCGGACAATAAAGTTATGCATAAGAAATCTAAGTTGGGGGACTAATTATATGGGGAGCCATGGGTATTGGGTACAGCCAAACACACACATAACCAAATTGTGATTGGTTTGTCGTTACTCTTATGCACGTTCTCTGATCCAAAAAAGCCTAACAAAATTGTAAAGTTTAACACCCAAGCAGGCTCTCGTACGCTAATCCACAGCACTAAATACTAAATAGTACTAATTAATCCCATTGTTAATTAAACAAACAGATGCTGACCCGAATTCACATTGCTTTCTGCCATGCATTCCCACCAGGACCAAATTTGTGTACAAATTTAAATTACCCAAACAGAAATGCAAAGGCAAAAACAAAGGCTAAATAACTCTTGGGTGGTTGATTGGGTTGTTTGCTGCAAAAAGTGTGTGAATCACAATGTTGGGTCTCTTTTCTTCTTACACTGTTTGATTTGATAATAATATTGTTTTTGAATATATGCCCATTGGAAAAGGTAAGCACTCCTTAGCATCACAAAGAGTTTTCTCACTTCAAAAAAAAATATATATATATTTATTGCTCTCTTTCTTTTTCCTCCGTAGGAGAATTTTTTTTTTTTAATAAATAAGTAATTACACATTTACAATCAAAATCACGATCACAATCTAAAACACAATGATTAGAATTAAAAATCAAGAAAAACGTGAAATATATGAGACATTTATTCATTCACATCACCATTTTATGTTATTGGAGTTATAATCATAGGTGTGCAAATTTGTTCTTAATAATAAAGTTTGTACTTGATCAAAAGAATATTTTGTCCTTCCATTTTTTTTAATTTTAAGTTTCATATATACCGAAACATTTTGAAAAGTTCAAAGATGAAGAGTCTAAATAATTGCTTGCATTTCTATGTCAAAATAGAAACTAATTAATGGAAGGTGCTTCCATGTATACAAAAATTTCTCATGTTTCTCAACAAAAGTTGCCTCATAATTGGCTTCTCAAGTAACATCTTAATTCCATTAAACCAAATATAACATCTCTTAGTTGATCACTAGACAAATTAGTTATAATTAAGTGCCATTAATTATAGCAATATTTGTTGGTATAAATGATCAAATATATATCATAAAGCAATGTTAGTGATTGCAACAAGTCAAGGACCCAATTTCTTCTTTTTTCTGGCCATTACCATCAATCATTATACTCTTCACTCAAGTTGCCAAGACTAAAGTTGACATCAATGTTAAAATAAGTACTTGTTTGGCCTTGCCATTCAATCTAACACTTGAACAACTTTGTGTATGTAAATTGGTCCCAAAAGCAACATATATATAGTTTAGGTTATATAAATGGTATATTTATATGATGAATCCTACCCAAAACAAAAAAGAAAGAAGCTTAGCATTATGTGATGTGTGACATTAAAAAAGATGGGATTAAATTATTGTGTGAATAAGAGAGAGAGAGCACATAAAGTGGTGCTTGTGGGAAGGCATCTTGGATTTGATAATCATATATGAATATGATATATTCTTGTAGGGGGACAGAGAGTTGCTTAAGTTGTTAAAGATGCAAAGTAGGGAAGAAGACTACTTAGACTAGTCATTTATTTTAAAACCAAAGTTGCTCCTTAAACAAATCCTCACTTAACTTTTCATTGTTCTTCCGAGAGATGGGAAGAGGTAAAGCACCCAAATCTGACTTATGATGCTTACTTTTTCACTGTTTTTCTTTTGTTTTACAATTTACTGTGCTTCTCAAGCTTGCACCCTCTCTCTCTCTCTCACTACATCACAGTATTCCTTGTCAGTAAACAGTAAATAGAATTGACTTAACTCCTTTAAATTAACCACAATTTGGTGGGGGATGCATTGGAGTTTTTCATAATTGATTAGGTGTGCTCGTTTGATCGCTTTAAACTACCTTGTTACATATTTTTGTTAGTTATAATTAATACTGATGAATGGTTCATCGCTTATTTAGGGTTTAGTTTCAAAATTATGTGTCTAAGAAGTAAAATCCAAACCCGAACCTCTAAAAGACAATGTTACAACATAAGCACAATGCTCCTTATGAATCGATCCGTTTAAAATCTATTCAACACTTTTGCTAAATAATCTTTTAATGTGATCATTGTATCGTTAAGTGATATAATAAATCTCATATAACATTGTTAAATATATATAATACTATATTAAAAAGTATAATTTTATCGACCAACTATATTATAACACCTTAATTAATAAGATCGTATGATGGAGTTACAGTCACACCCAAAATGTTTTCTTATTTTTATTGTGCAGCAATTGGGCAACGCATAAATCTTCGCAACTTGTCCAAAGCAAAACGACGCCGTGCTAGTTGCAGTCGCGCTAAAACGAAAATATTTTCTTGCACAAAAGATTTACGTGGAAGCGAACAGAAAGGAAAGGGTGAGTACACGTGGCGCGGGACCCAGAAGAAAACCCAGTCACATGGAACCGGCAATGGGAACTCTGCTGACGGGTGCGAACAAGGACCACCGAACCGCTCGCAGATTGTCCGGGAAAAGAAAAGGTAAAGAAAAAAACAGAAAAAAAAAATCAAGATCCAACGCTTGTGACGTGTTATCGCGGGCCCCACCCACATTACAGAGTGGCACACAACGTAATTATCAGACCAAAACCATTCTATTATTATTCTAACCTCCACGAAAACCCATAAATTAAAAAAAATAAAAACTAAATTAAAATCCTCCCAAAATTCTGCCGGGTTAACTCGAGCCAACCCTGTTGCCTGCTTCGAAGCAGACAACGAAAGGGACGGCGACAAACAGAACGGCACTCAGCTTGACGGACCTTCGTTACCCCTAATCACACGCATCCCGAAGCGCCGTTCAGATCAGCAAGTATAATTAAAACTCCCCTCCCCATCCACACGCCGTTATACAACGCCGTCACCTTTCCGTAACGCGTTCCGTCCGGTTAACCTCCCCCTCCGGTTACTTAACCCAACTACGGTTAGCCCAGTTCGTACAATGACACAGAAAGGCAGAGAGGAGAGAGAGAGAGGGTCAGAGTTAAAAGCAATCAAAGAGTCGCGTATAACAAGACGCGCGCAAAGCAGTTTGGGGATTCTCTGTAACGGCGTTTCTTCCTGGATTCCTCCTAGAGAGAGAGTGTGAGCAAGTGTGTTTGTGCGAGTTTTTTAGAGAGAGAAAGGGCGAAAAGCGGTTTTGCGGGGCTGAGGAGGGCGGTTTTGTAACGGTTGCAGAGGAGGGGATTGGCGGTTTTGGTGTAACGGTTTTTCGATCGCGCATCGTTGCACGGAGAGTGCGTGAGCGAGAAAAAGTGGAAGTGCTGCTGGTGCTGCTTGGTTGCTGGTGGAGTCGAAAAGCAGAGAGCTTTGTGATTAAAATCGTGTTAACGGCTTAATAATACTCATTATTATTGGCGGCATTTATTATGCTTAATTATTTGTATACATTGAGCTCAGTTTTTTTAGCTTAGAGCGAGAAACACAGAGATATAGAGAGAGACAGATAGGCAGAGAGAGGCAGAGAGAGAGATAATTGAGCTGAAGTTCAATGATGGCTAATCGAGGAGGGTCGTTTTCGCGGCCAAATGGTTCGATTGAAGGTGAAATGGCCGTTGATTTTCTCTCTCATTTTTCTCAAACTTTGCTTAATTTTCCCGGGAATTAAAATTTTATTTATTTATTTTCATTTTGGGTTTTGGTTTTGCAGGAGATGTTATGTATTCTGAGCTATGGAAGGCCTGTGCGGGCCCACTCGTTGATGTCCCTCGCTCCCAAGAGAGAGTCTTCTACTTCCCACAGGGGCACATGGAACAAGTAAGTTCTTCATCTTCTTCTTTTTTCTTTTTTGATTTTTTTTCTGTTTATGGAAGTGTTATGTTTTCATTGAAATTTAAACCTTTTTTGCTATTTTGGGGGGTTTACGTGTATATATAGTTAGAGGCGTCAACAGACTCAACACCAACACATCAGGGACAGGGGATTCCGCAGTTTAACCTCCCCTCAAAGATTCTTTGTAGCGTCCTGCACGTTGAGCTACTGGTATTTCCTCTTTCTCAAATTCTGTTTCTTAATTTCTGTTTGGTTACTGAGAAAATGAAGGATGGATGGAAAGTAGTGAACTTTTGCTTATGATTCCGGAAAAGTGATTTGTCAGATCAGCTGGATCCATGAGTTGAGTTTAGCTCCAGTTGATTAGGGTCCTCGTAATTGGAAATCTTGTACTTTAGGATATATAAAATCCAATTTCTGTTTCCTGCGCTTTCTCAGAAACCAAACGAGTTAGGTATAATTTGTTAAAGTTGTTTATTTGGCAAGAGCTTACCACGAGTTTTCTGAAATAGGCTGAACAAGAAACAGATGAGGTTTATGCGCAAATAACTTTACTTCCAGTAGCAAGTGTAAGAACCAATTGAGCTTCTTTCTGATTTCAACAACTTTCTATATTTGGGCAGTGATTTATTTGTCCTTAAGTTCTTATAGCGTTAATATTTATATGTTCAGCAAGCTGAGCCTACTAGTCCCGATCCTTGCCTTGCTGAACCTCCAAGACCTACAGTTCACTCATTCTGCAAAGTTTTAACAGCCTCTGATACAAGCACCCATGGCGGGTTTTCTGTTCTCCGGAAACACGCCACTGAGTGCCTTCCTCCACTGGTATTTTTCTCATGTTCTGCCTTTTTGTTTTGACTTTTCTTTAAAGTCTTGATATTTTTTTTATGTTGATATTCCATGTCTATATCCTTTTCACCATGTGTGTATCTTCTTTTTCAGGACATGACCCAGTCAACCCCAACTCAGGAATTAGTTTCCAAGGATCTTCATGGTTATGAGTGGCGATTTAAGCATATTTTCAGAGGTGATTTACTTCTTCTGATTTGCACCCTTTTCCCAAATGTGTAAACATTCAGACATGCTGTGTGATGGACCAATTAAACTTATCAATCCTCACTCATAAGTTCCTCGATCTGTCATTAACTGAACAGGTCAACCACGAAGACACTTGCTTACAACAGGCTGGAGTACTTTTGTTACTTCTAAGAGATTGAGTGCCGGGGATTCCTTTGTATTTCTCAGGTATACATTTTTCTTTGTAGTCTTTTTTTTGGTCTTTTTATCGGTTTTCAACCAAATTTAACCCCTATGGTATATGGGGTATATAGATTCCAATGGAACAATCATTAAACTATATAAGATTGGTTGCTCAGGGGGGACAGCGGGGAGTTACGTGTTGGAGTTAGGCGTCTTGCTCGTCAACAGAGCAGCATGCCGTCATCTGTGATCTCAAGTCAAAGTATGCATGTAGGGGTTCTTGCAACTGCATCTCATGCTGTTGCAACCCAAACTCTCTTTGTAGTCTATTATAAACCAAGGTATGATGCTTTAATTAAATCTGACAAACTTAAGATGATTATGATTTTTTATGTTGAATCATTCGCACGAGATTTCTCATATTCTTTCATGATTTCCTTTTAAAATGTCCAGGACAAGTCAATTCATTATTAGCTTGAACAAGTATTTGGAGGCTGTTAACAATAAGTTTGCGGTTGGAATGAGATTCAAGATGAGGTTTGAGGGGGAGGATGCTCCTGAGCGAAGGTAGTAAAAGTCCAAAACAGGATTGCTGTGATAATTGTTCTTCCCTTAAATGTGTTTATGAACTGTCTAATGTATTCTTGTTCCATGTTTAATTTTTAGGTTTTCAGGGACAATAATTGGTCTCGAAGATATATCTCGTCATTGGGCAGATTCAAAATGGCGATCACTTAAAGTAAACTCTTCTTACACCTAGTTCCTTCTCTTTCATTTTTCCCTTTAAAAAAAAAAGAGTTACTTTTTTTTTTGTAATATTGTTCTTCTCTTCCCCTTCCCCTTGTGCCCAACATTAAATGAAAGTGGTTGACGGTACTTTTCTCTCAGGTTCAATGGGATGAGTCTGCATCCATTCCAAGACCTGACAGGGTTTCACCCTGGGAGATAGAACCT
Organism: Purshia tridentata; assembly: GCA_003254885.1. NCBI lineage: Eukaryota > Viridiplantae > Streptophyta > Magnoliopsida > Rosales > Rosaceae > Purshia > Purshia tridentata. Next base: position 88,448 of record QANT01005784.1, on the reverse strand, counting down.
TTTGTGGCTTCTATACCTGCGAGTCTTCCTCAACCAGCTGTCGTGAAGAACAAAAGGCCCCGACCAGCCACTGAAATCCCAGCTCATGGTAGGACTTCTTACTGTGTATTATCTAGCAACCAACCAAACAACCTTTCCCCCTTTCTTTTCCTTTTTCTTTGCCTTGGACTACTATAAGTTTTCTTGCTCTTAATTCTGTTTTATTTGGATTATAGATGCTACAAGTTCAACTGCATCAGCTCTCTGGAATCCTGGGTTGGCACAGTCCCATGACATGACACAGCTGAGTGTTGCTGCTGAAGGCAAAAGAAGTGAGAACCATGCTGTATGGAACCATCAGCAGACAGATGTTATCAGCAGTAGCAACTCTATCTCAAGGACTCAGACTGATGGTGGCTGGCTATCTACTCATGCAGGTGGTTCTCAGCATATCTTTCAGGATACAATGGAGGATAGTAAAAGTGTTTCTGCCTGGCCTGTTTTGTCTGGATATTCAACTCCAAAATCCTCAAAGTTGAAAAGCGACTCAATGTTTGACCATGTTGACATAGGGAGGAAAACTGAGACAGCTACTAGTTGGCGATTGTTTGGTATAGATCTCATTAATCACTCTACGAGCTCCCCTTCTGTGGAGAAGCCACCTCCAGAACCAATCAATGTATCTACTAGAACCACTGAAAGACATGTTAGTACCTCATTGGCAGCTGAGTCAGACCCCAAATCTGACCTTTCAAAGGTTTCTAAAGGGAGCAAACCTGAACAGTCACCAAAAGAGACACACAGCAAGCAGAGTTGTTCTACGTCTACCAGAAGTCGTACCAAGGTGCTCAAAGTAGATTTTGTATTTATATTTTTGAAGTTGCAATATCTATATCTGGAGTTGTAGACTATTTAGCAGAGTTCTGATTTATGGTGCTCGGAAATGCCAAAAGGTTCAAATGCAGGGGATAGCTGTTGGCCGAGCAGTGGACTTGGCAATGTTGGAAGGATATGACCAGCTTATAGATGAACTGGAGGAGATGTTTGATATCAAGGGACAGATTGGTCCACGTAACAAGTGGGAAATTGTATTCACTGATAATGAAGGAGATATGATGCTTGCGGGTGACGACCCATGGTCGTAAGTATTCTTTATTACAAAAGTATTGTAAATGGTTAGTGTTTGGATTTTCTAACATGTTCCTTGTGTTAGTTTTAATTCCTTTGTTTCATTTTCTTTGCAGGGAATTCTGTAGCATGGTGAGAAGAATCTTTATATGTTCAAGTCAGGACGTGAAGAAAATTAGTGCAGGGAGCAAACATCATACGTCTTCACTAGAAGTTGAAGGGACTGTAATAAGCTCGGACTAACATCAAGCAGGTTGTTCTTTTGCTTTCTCTGTTGTTTTTTTGGAACTTTGGGACATGGTTTTTTTGTTTGTTTGTTTGTGGAGGAGACTCTTCTTAATTTTGGTCAAAGGAACAAAGAAAAAAGTTTGAATTTGGAAGAAGAGAGGACATTGGCTAATTGATAGCTCGTTTTTTAGAGCTAACTTAGAATTTGACTGGGAAATTAAAGGGGTCTAATGCAGCATCTGTTGGATAGTGGGTAGGATTAGAATCTGTGAATATATTTAAAGCTATTTTGTGGTGGGTGGGCAGTTGGGTTGGGTGGATGAGGAGAGGGGGTGGTGAAGTCTTTGTTCTATGTTGTTGTAAATATATGTGTACTACTTTGGCAGCGTAAACTTGGTCGTTAGTGAGTGGTAGTATGCAAATGCAATCTTTCTGTTTCTTGTATTTTAGCTTTGAATGAATGATTTTTGTAATAATCAATGCAATTTGTTTTTCCCCATCAAAGTTTGTGTGCATATGTCGCTTCTTCTGGCTGGTGGTAGCTAGCACTCTTGATTCCCTCTCCCACCCTCACTGCAGCTTTTAGGTTAAATGTAGGGTTTTCGCACTAATACCACCCATAATTTGATTTTGACAAACTGCCATCTATACTTTCACATATGTGCCAACCTACTACCTACTGTTACATTTTATATTAAAAAATGCAATTTATTTTAAAAACTATTTCTAAAATATAGTTATAAAAAAATTAAAAACTCAAAAATCTCACCACACCCGCCCGTGGTGGCTCCTCTTTCCAGCGCAAGCCCACCAGACTGACGTTGTCCTCCCATTTCTCTCTCCATCTCTCTTTATCTCTCTTTCCCTCTTTCTCTTTGTCAGTGCAACCATCTCTGCCCAGTCGGTGACAGACCTTAAAGCTTATACCTTGACCCAGTCACAGGTTACAGAAGTTGAGAGAGAGAGAGAGAGAGATCGTCAAGCACGGTTGTCCAATTCTCATAACGAACCATATTAGGTACTACCTGCTCAGACAGAAATTAATGTATCAGATTATAATTTTCAATGGATAACTAAGTTATGGTATGCTGAAGGGTAAAAAAATCGTAAACTTCTTGTACTAATCAAACAAAATACCAAAGGTTGATAATGGGTTGAGCCTGCAATAAGCTGCATCACCTAAAGCATAATCATATGTTAGCCAATTATTGAAATAAATTAAAAAATGAGACGGCCCTCAATCCTAATAATCAGCATTGATCAAGTCCTGTAGCATGAGAAGATATGGGGGGAGATGAAATGGGGTCAATCAAGTAAATTGGTGGGTTTACTTAGAAGAGTTTTATTTTCAGTCTTTTAAATGATTTTATCATATGAATTGAAGGAAATACCCTTAAAATAAACATAAAAATTAACGGAAGTAACGGTAGGTGGTAGATTGGCGCATATGTGAAAGTATAGGTGGTAACTTGGAAAATACCTGGAGGTGGACTGAAAAAGCATTGAAGTTGATCCATATACTTGCTTTGGGCTAGATTATGGGCTCATATACCAATATAATATGGGTGTTGCTTTTGTACCTAAGAATATTAACTTGAGCTCATTGCATATATACACATATTGTAACACTAGACTGTATAAGCTAAATTATCTGGATTATCGATTAGATTAGATCGACTGAAAATTGAAACCTGAATGTCTAATCCTGTTTTACATTCTATAAACTAAACTGATGCGGACCCCACTCTCCAACTCAGTCCTCTAATAACTCTTCAAACTCAAGAACTTGAGGAGTGGTGGGTATTTTGGGAGGTTGTAACTCGTACATGCTGTTTCATTGGCTTATTATGCTTTATTCATGGCCCAGAAAGCAAACCTGTATAATTAAGGCACACTAACTTGATTTGAATCCATTAACTTTTTATTTTAAAGTTTCGTTGGGTAATTGCAAAGGCAACCACTTGACTTTCAAGTCCTTCTTCATATTCAGTATGCACCATCTCGGGAATGACTTAGCCTGTACATAAAAATAAGACACTCATGCAATGTAGAAATGAGAATCATGACCCTCGTTGAGTTTGCCATTCTCGGCTGAGCTTATAATATTTTTTAATGACTATATTACCCCTCATCTCATTAAGTGTTAATAATTTTTAATGACTACGTTACTTCTTATCTCAATTAATGATAAACAATTTTTAATGAATATTTTTAATTGCAAACACCCTTCATATCTTGAAATCTTGGTTTTCATTCTCGACATGTTTAAACATTGAAATGAGAATTATTGATTCTTGTTATTTTGAAATGGGTCTTATCCGAACAATTTAACAGTTTAATTATAGATTGTCTGACAAAGGAGTAACATTGCAACTCAACCTAAACTCTGTAGGAAAATTTTAGTCATACCCACCAATTTTTTTTTTATACCCAACATATATTTTAAACTTGAATGGACTATTTTATTCCTTAGTAAAATTACCAACAAGGACAAATTATAACTTTTAAAAAATCAAATTTTCTTTCTATACCCAACTCATTTACCAGTCCTAACCTAACAATCCTTAGTCATCCTCACTCTCACTCACACCCTCTCTCACACTTACATTATCAAACATCAAACTAAACCGTAACATCAATACAAGGGTTTTTAGGCAGATGAATAGTGAAATCGTACCCTATGAGCCTTCAAATGATGTATGCGTGCATTTTGTGTAATTTTTCTACATTTTTTCCATGTTTTAGAAATTTAGGAATTTTTGGTTCGCGACATGTTCGGCGAAACCAGAACCGAACACTACTACGAGTTTCGGTTGTAGCCGGCCGAATAAATGAGAAATGTTCGTTTGGAGCCAGCCAAACAAATGAGAAATGTCCAGTTGATGCCAACCGAAGATTCGTGACGAACTCGGCAGACCAGAACCGAATATGGCCTCCGATAGCATAAATGAATCCAATCCAAAAATTCACAAAAAACTCAAACCAATGGATAAAATTCATATAAAAACAACAAACCTATCATAAAATACATTTAATTTGCCCAAAACAACAAATTAAAAGTTTAAGGACTAAGATTGGGTGTTCTATTCGGTGGTGGTGAGGGGAATATGGCAGCTATTGGGTATGGTGTTGGCCTATTGGGTATGGGTGTAGTATAAATGATTGGGTTGGGAAAGAAATTTATTATTGTTAGGCATGTGTGTAAAATTGTGGGTAAAGAGATAAAATTAAAATAATGGGTTGAGTATCTATTAATAAGGGTAATGTGGTAATTTGAGTTGGGTAAAATAAGAAAAAATTGATTTGAAAAAGGTGGATGTTGAGTAAAATAAGAAATTGAGTAACAAAAGAAGATTGTCGAATATGAATAAAAATTTCCAACTTTGTTATAATAGGAATTCAATTTTAAAAATTGATTTGAAAAAGGTGGATGTTGAGTAAAGTAAGAAATTGAGTAACAAAAGAAGATTGTCGAATATAAATAGAAATTTCCAACTTTGTTATAATAGGAATTCAATTTACAAATTTAAATTCTACTATTAGTCTATTAGGAAGTAAATTTGTTGCGTTCAAAATTAGGAAAGTATTCGTATCTCATAATGAATTATTACTACATATATTTTTGAAAGGTCAATGTTATCTACTTTCTCTAATTTATCTTTTTCATCGACCTTCTTCTTTATTATTCTTATTATATACTATGTTTTCATGATCAGACCATTTATTTTTCAGGTTATTCTTTTAAGATTATCTCTGCAAAAAAAAATCAAAAAAATCTAAAAGCATTTGGTTATGTAATTGTTATCAAATAAACAAACGGTGACAGTTGTTAGGTTGTCAAGTTGAAAAGGCCGTGGAATTGCTCACCCTGCACTCAAACTCGATCCCTCTCTTCCCAAATTGCTCTTTGCCTTGGTCAATAAAATGAATAAATAATATTATAAACAAATTACAAAGATGACTGTCATAGAATAATCTAAAAAGTAAACAGTTCAATCATAAAAATACACCGAAATGAAAATAATATAAAAGAATGTAAGCGAAAAAAGTAGATTAGAAAATATCGAAAACATTACCCTTTTAGAAAAATTTAGTTGGTTATTCAAATTTTAAGGATGACACCTGCTGAATGGTAGTTGGAAGGTGACAGTTGCCAATTATTCTCAGGATGTCATGTGAAACATCCTCAGACGCTTCTTCTTTTAGAGGTTTCACATTTCACTCCCATTGAAATTGGAGATTAGACATTAATCCGTTCAAGATGCTACTCTAAAATAGAAAACAATTACTAATGTCAATTATGACAGCGGACCATAAAATAATTTATAAGGATAATTTTTAAATAAAAATTTAAATGTAAATGGTTTTGATTATTAAAATATATATTAATATAAATTGAGCTCCACAAATTTTTTTTTTTAATTTTAATTGAGTGATCTCTTAATAAAAAAGACCTAAATAGTGAAAGAATATAATGAGGATCGGGACATGGTGCTACTAGTAGTTGGCCATGAGAAAGACCATTATATCCTGGAACTCCTCAAATTGCTAACACAGACACAGCTACAGCTACAGCTACCTACCTCCAAATTCGTGGACTAGAATTGAGCAACACATGTTGATTGTCCAATGCCCAATGTCCAGGGGCAGCTCCACGTTGAGTCGACTCAGGTATTGCATATATATGTAGGCCCTGCCCACCATTATTCTCATCAAATAATTAACAAGGCAGGGCCATGTGGGTGGGCAATGTGACTACGTACTCACTGCAGGCAGTCATGATAATTCCAATGAACGTACACGATACACCATATCTTTTATACTCGGATCACAACAAAAATCTGACCCAATTATTTGTTCTCACTAGCTTTATATGGATAATGGATCTCATTTCATGTGACTTTCCTTATTATTAATTTATACATCGTTTCAAATCATATTCTAAGGACAACAATCATAAGGGACCAGGATATGATTCGATATATAATGTTCTTTTGTCAACATAATCAATAATTTAAATTTACAAGATAACAAGAGAAGTTCAACGCAAATACTATGTTTTTGTGCAGTTTATTTTCTACAAAGACCATGTTTTGGACGGGTATGGTAACTAATAGACTTTTTTTGGTACATAAGATAGTATTTAATAAGATAAGTGGTTAAATTTATGTGTATTTATAGAAAAACATGAATAATATATTATAACTTGAACGAAGAAAATAGGAAGAATATGAATTATTTAATTCTCTCATTTTAGATGAGATTGAAAGGAATTAGTTTTTTTTATGATTAGTTCATCTTAATACATGTTATAACTTTAAATTATAAACTTTTTTTTAAATACACATGAATTTAGTCATTTATTCTATAAATTACTATTATATGTACCAAACAAAGCCTTACAGTATTACTTATGCAGTTACATATTAACATCGATCTCGATCTTTTATTTTCAAGGTTATATATATGGCCGTATTAAAGATTATATACTTTTGTTTTTGTTTGGTTGCTAAGAAAGTCAGCCACGTGCTTGACGTTATATGTATTTGCCAAACTAGCATCCACTAAGAATGCACCAAGTCGAAGTCGTAAGAATATGGTGATCGGTGTGCCATTCTAAGAAAGATCCAAATTATATATAGTGATCGAGATCGTCTATATATACAATACAATACAATGACTTTGCCACTTGGGAGGATCACCACATTCCATTTCCAATGCACAAAAGGCATTGTTATATAGGGATATGCATGCATTTCTTTAATTCTTGGACCGATCAGCTCCATATATTTCATTTAATTATTTTGTTTTCTAATGCCGATATTTTTGACAGCCTTATGCATAATTATATATTTTGTATATATATATATATGTGTTCCTTTTGACCATGTTACAGCAGCATTGACTGAAAGTAGAATTGTAGTACGTATATATCAATCATCAATCCTCGATATTAATCTTTACTATTTGGGTGTGATTGTTATAATATAATTCAAATTTTATTTTCACTAATTACTTATAATACTATATCGATCTATACACGTACCTGCAATGTCACATCCAGGCTACATATATATTGTAAACTTTTTGTTTACAAGTACAAATTTATATCTACATAATTTCTCGCGCACTTTTTAGAATTACTTTTCAAACAATCATATATCATTTAACCTTTGTTTTTTTCTTTACCCTTGTGTTCTTATAAGTTTTTCGATAGTTGATTTGAAGTTGTCTTGTTGATAATGATGCATCACTACCGGCAGATTTAGAAAACTTTGAGGCAATAAATCTTCACAGTAATATGGAATGATGCATAGCAAATTATATTAAGTAACCAAAGACAAAACCATTTGATTAATTATCCTTTTGATCTGGCCTTTGACATATCAATTAAAGGCGTGGTCCTGCATGTGACTCATGTATTTTGGAAAGTAACATCCATCTGTGCTAATAATGTAAGAGATAGAAGATTGTACGTAAAAGTGTGTATTTTATTTTCTAACCATGCAAATAGTTGATGGCATGCTGTGATATGTACATTTAGTATATCAATTACTATATATGAACAGTTGTCAATTAATCGACACATTAACAGGCACATAAATTCTATATAATAATAACTTTACTTTTATTTTTAGTGAAGATATTCTCAACAATAAGTCACATGCATGTCAACACACAAACTATCGTCTCACTTGTATCAAATGGCAATAACATTAATTAACATATCCTATAATGTAAATTGTATTAGTTTTGTAGATAATTGAAGTAAATTAACAATGTCTTAAGTTCTCATGGTGAATATTGTTTGTATTTTAATAATTTTACAAGAATGAATTGTATTAATCTTTGTAAAGTAAGTGATTACTTGTGGTGCATACATAGCTCTATAAATTAATATGGTGTTCGTCAAGTTGGCGAAAAAATTATGGGATCTATCTGATACATCGTCATGTGGGTGGTGTAACTAATCAAATGTGTATGACACCATAAATTATTTAGGTTATTTAGCCTTTTAATAATTACTTTTATTCTTAATCTTTAATCCAACTTATAATTTGATATTTTTTACTTTCTTTTGGAGATTTTTTGTTTAGACTTCAGCATGTCACTAGATATCTCAAATTCACTTTGTTGTGCATTGGATCTACAAAAGAATTGCATTTTGTTCACTTTGGGTGAATTTTGTTCACTATATTCTAGGTCTTAGTGGTCTATATATACAAAACCCTCTCGACCTCATGCCGTGTTAATTATGACTTATATAGCAGCACCGGATTATTATTCCTCCATGGAGGCTCAAAGAGCTGCTTGCACTTGCACTTGCACCACCACCACCACTACCCACAACCCTCCTCTCCACACCCACCAACACTCTCATCGCACCACCCTCAACCGCCTCTTTGCAGTGCTTCACTCTCTCGCAGTCTTAGCTCTCTTTTACCGCCACTCCCTCTCTCTTCTCCACTCCACCACCCCAACATCCTTCTTCATCACCCTCTCCCTCTTAATCTCCGACACCGTCCTTGCCTTCATGTCAGCCACCACACACTCCTTCCGCCTCCGTCCCATTTACCGCACCGAATTCCCGGAAAACCTTGAAAGGGTTATTGGCCTTGGAGAACCTGAGTTTCCGGGGCTTGATATGTTCATCTGCACGGCAGATCCTTATAAGGAGCCGCCGTGCAGCGTGGTGAACACGGCGCTGTCAGTGATGTCGTATGACTATCCGGCAGCAAAGATGTCGGTGTATGTTTCCGACGACGGGGGATCAGATCTGACTCTGTTTGCTTTCATGGAGGCTGCCAAGTTTGCGAGGCACTGGTTGCCTTTCTGCAGAGAGAATAATATAGTGGAGCGCAGCCCAGAGGCTTATTTTTCAATGGATCATCCCAGGTTTAATTCTGAGGCTGAGAAGATTAAGGTAATTAATCAGCTATAGTTTTCTTCGTTTTAGTTTTCCTTATTAGCTAATTAAGGAAACATTAAAGTTTACGAAGTGATATTAATTCATAGTTATTTACCAAAAAAGGATATTCATATAGTTATACCTTAAAGTCACCAAATCTGCTAATTAGCGAAAGATATGTCAGTATATATATATATATATATGTATGTATGTTAATGTTCTATATGTCAGAAATAAATGAATGTAAAGGTGAGTCCAGATTTTTCTTTTTTCATCTGAGGAGGAGAATTCAAACGCAACATTAATTTCTGACAAAATGGTAACAAATAGTACTACTAGATTTGAGTAAGTAAAACACTATTATTGGAAAAATATTAGATACTGTATTCTCAAATCAATAATAAGTTAATAACAAAGTCACCAAATTTATTAGTTAAAATTTGCATAAGACTATGTATTTTATTATTTAGAAATAAACCATAGTCGATCACGTAAACACCAATTACCTCCTCAAACTTGAAGTTAAGAATAGTTTGGATGAAGAAGAGGAGTGCTTTTATTTTTTATTTTTTTTTCTGAAATTGGAAACGGACCTTGGAGAAAGCTGTGGAAACCATAAGCTCAGGTCCCCCCAAGCCAACGGAGCTTGGACCACCGACACCGATAATTACAATTGCTTATAAGGACAAGAAAATAATGGGGTCAAAAACTCATAGAGCCCCTTCTTTGCAATCCCTGTCAATTATCCCTACTTTACTTTTCTGGCGGCTGTGAAACAAATGGAGTCCCCATCCTGGGCTTGTTTTTTTCTTCTTATTTATACTTCAATTCAAGTTACAATTAAAATAAGCACACCAAAAAAAGAAAAAGAAAAACAAAGAATCCAAATCCGAATTAAATAAACGTAAATTAAGGGCGGGAATAAATGAATAATGAAAACATTGGAACTTGATGCACCCACCAGCTAACTATGCAGCAACGCGATTTGTTTGTCACTTTTTTGGTCCCTATCCTCTTCATAATGACTCAAATTAATGAGAACTATTCAAACTTCCCTAATTAACTTAATTAGGGATTAACTTAATTTGTTCTAAATCATATATATATATGCCACAGATTATGTACCAAAGTATGAAAGTGAGGATAGAAAATGTAATCGAAAAAGGCAAAGTTGGCAGCGAGTATATAAGTGGAGAACGAGAAAGCCAAGTTTTTAGCAAGTGGACCGATGGATTTACCCGCCAACACCATCCCACTATCATTCAGGTAAGCTTTGTATTTTCTGTAAGCAATATTAATTATGTGATTTGCATTACAAGCGTTCGATTTTAATTGAATGTGTAAATAATTGAACAGGTTTTATCGGACAATACAAGAGACAAAGACATCACAGGGAATCCAATGCCAAACCTAATATATGTTTCTAGAGAAAAAAGCAGGACATCAACCCACAATTTTAAAGCTGGTGCCCTTAATGTCCTTGTAAGTTTAGCTTCAGTTCCCTAATATTATATTTAATTTTCTCATTTACTACCTGTTTATTAATTAAATTATTAACTATATATTGGCGTGAAGCTTCGAGTTTCAGCTGCCTTGACCAATGCGCCAATAGTTTTGACCCTAGACTGTGACATGTACTCAAACGACCCCCAAACGCCACGTCGTGTGCTGTGCTACTTATCAGATCCCAAACTTCGATCCCAAGTAGGCTACGTGCAATTTCCTCAGCGTTTTCGGGGAATCAACAAAAACGACATCTATGCATGCGAACACAAGCATTTGTTTCAAATCAATCCGGCGGGAATGGATGGGCTTTCGGGTCCAAGTTATGTGGGAACAGGATGCTTTTTCTCTAGACGAGTGTTCTTTGGAGGCCCATCAAATTTTTTGCCACCCGAAATCCCTCAACTGGGCCCAGACTATATAGTCAACAAGCCCATCCAATCTCCAGAAGTTCTCCAATTGGCTCACCGTCTTGCTGCTTGCAATTATGAGAACAATCATACCAATTGGGGCTACAAGGTAAGCAAATAAATACACCCAAACATTTTATAAGTATCCCCAGTTAAAAAATATCAAAAAATACTTATTTATCTTAGATGTCCATGCAGGGTGGCATGATATTTAGGACAGTAATGTTATACTTACTATATTTTTTTATACTACTTTGTATAATAATTTACATATCATTTATATATTGGACACTAAAAAATAAAACTAAAAATGTAAAAAAAACAAAAATATCATGTCCAGTCTAATGATGACACGTATGTATTTAGGGTCCTATATGAACCATAAAAATATGTAAGTGGAATCTGATAAACCAAATTTTCTAAACTATGAAGGTGGGTGTGAGATATGGGTCACTGGTGGAGGACTACAACACAGGCTATCGTTTGCAGTGTGAGGGGTGGAAGTCCATCTTCTGCAATCCAGAAAGGGCAGCATTTTATGGGGATGCCCCAATAAACCTTGTGGATGTGCTGAATCAAAACAAGCGATGGGCCATAGGCCTCCTTCAGGTGGCTTTCTCTAGATATAGTCCAGTCATATTTGGCACGCGGTCCATGGGCCCTCTAATGGGCCTCGCTTATGCTCACTATGCATTTTGGCCCATTTGGTCAATTCCAGTCACCACCTATGCCTTCCTCCCCCAGCTAGCCCTCCCCAATGGGCTCACTATCTTTCCAAAGGTAATGTACATTCACCCTTTCAAATATCTTTTTGGAGTAATTGTCTTGCCAAATAGACTCAATTTAAACTAATTTAAAAGCGTTTTTGACATTTCTAAAAATCATTGTCAAACGGACCCTAAAACTCCTTGTGTGGATCTCCTTCTTTATTTAGGCTCATGGTATGACTAAAATTAGGTCATCAATAAACTAACAACAACCCACATTGAATACAATTGTCAACGAATACTAAAAGCCAAATGTCAAAATGCATTCGCCACTCTCTTTTTTATATAGGCTTGGTGTGGCTAAAATTAGGTCATCAATAAACCAATAGCCACCCACACGGAGAATTCAAGCTGAAGACTAAAAGCCAAAAACCAAAATGCATTCACCAACGTCCACCACATTCATTGTCCATGTGCCAAAATATGAAAAAATTTCACTAAGGAGGGAATTAATATAACACTAAGCGTGAAAAGTTCATCTGTCTTACAAGTTCTCATTCGCTATGATAAGAAAACTTTTTCGTTGTTAATTAATTTCTTAAGATTTAAGTGGTTGTTGCAGGTTTCAGAGCCATGGTTTCTCTTATATGTGTTTCTTTTCTTTGGAAGCTACACTCAAGACCTCCTAGATTTTGTGTTATCTGGAGGAACATTCCATAGGTGGTGGAATAACCAAAGGATGTGGATGGTTAGGTCCATCTCAAGCTACATGTTTGGGTCCATTGAGTACTTCCTCAAGTCCTTGGGCATTTCCACACATGGGTTCAATGTGACTAGCAAAGTCCTTGAGGATGACCAAAGCAAAAGATATGAGCAAGGAACCATTGAGTTTGGAGTCCCATCACCCATGTTTGTGCCACTAACAATGGCTGCCATTCTCAACTTGGTTGCCTTTGCTTGGGGCCATGTGGAGGTTTTCAGAGGCAGCAATAATTTGGAGGGACTGTTCTTGCAGACGTTTATAGCTGGTTTTGGTGTACTCAATTGTTTACCAGTTTATGAGGCCATATTCTATAGGAGTGATAACGGAAGACTTCCTACAAAAACCACCGTAATTTCAGCTTTTATAACTTTTGCTCTGTATGCAGCTGCTTATGTTACTCTAAGAAACTGAATGGCCAAAATGGGTATTTTAGCCTTCAAAATTATTCTTAAATTTTCAAGAACTTCATGTATTTGCACTATTGGTTTGATGTCACACTTGTGGGTCTTCTTTTTTATTTTTTCTCTTTACAAACCAATCTAAGATTTGTACACTATTGTATATATAAAGTTATGCAAGAAGCGCTACTATTAGTAGAGTTATATTAACAATTCCGGTGGTGATGCTTTGTAAAGCTAACTTCAACTTCCCATAACATGAGGTCGATATGTCCGAGTGGTTAAGGAGACAGACTTGAAATCTGTTGGGCTTCGCCCGCGCAGGTTCGAACCCTGCTGTCGACGTTTATTCTATTTTAACCTTTTTTTTTTCTTTTTTTTTTTTTCTCCCTGTAATAGCATCCACATTCCACACTAGCAGATGGGCTATTGAGCCTATTGTTACCATGAACTGAACCAATATAAATATGCCATGAACTTCTACTACAAAAAAGGACTTCAGGTTTTTGACAATTGGATAATTAAACACCTCCACCGAGGTTTAAGAAAAATACATGCATGCTCACCTTCTCTCCCATATTCTCTAAACAATATAACTGGTCTCTCTTTTATCTATCTAGTTGGCGACAAAAATGAACTTCATTTGTGGAGAGAAAAACTTTTATGAGAGACATGTATATATTTTATGTGTCTATTTCTCTCACCACTTAAAGTTCGGTAATAAGAGAGATTAACACATTTGAATATAAATGCTCTTTCATTTCTAGTTGTTGAAGAAATTAAGAAAGCATATATATATGGGTTATTAATGGTCTCATGAGTCATGAATCATGCATTTGGATATGTATAGTAACTGAGTCTCCCAACTCTTGATTGCACCAATACCCAGATAACCTACCTGCTGAGGAGTCCCTTAAAATTGTAGCGCTGGCACTTGATGAACCTTCAATGGGTGTTGTTGTATTATCTGAAACAACATTAATGTTCAGTTGTTGTGGTTGTTCCAAAACAATCCCAGGACTGTGGTGCGAGATTATTATGCTATGGTTCTCGGGTGGTACTATTGGCTCGGACTGCAGTACAGGACTATTATTATCAAGTTTGGTAATGGGAATTATTAAGCATCTACACAGTGGGCAAGTTGTGTTGTTGTGCAGCCAGTGATGTATGCAATCGATGTGAAACACGTGTCTGCACGATAGGACCTGCTGTAACTCCTCTTCCATTTCGAACTCTCCCAAGCAAACACAACATCTGCCACAGTTTTTTGTGATGAGCTTTGTTAATTATAACCCAATTAGCCTAATTAAGAGCAAACAATTAATTCATGACCAATATGGGAGAGTTAACTTATGATGATGATTTCAGTGTTCAATATTATCCACTTTCGTGACCAAAAAGAAAAGAAATTATTCACTTTGAAGGAAAAGCTAATTAATTATTTTCCTGAAGAATCTTAGAAAAGTACTTTTTGTGTCCTCCAGAGATGTCATTTCACAATGAAATATTCTCCTTCCTTATCGCTCTCTCTTTCTCAAAGGCACTTTCGATAAATAGTGGAAGTTAATATGTTATGACTTATGAGAGATTCTAAACTCACATGTGAAACAGTTTATTTTATTTTTTTTGGTCAACATATGTGAAAACAGTTAAAATTATGTTCTACCTGCAAGACCCTCTTGCAGGCCATAACTGGTTGTGGGAATTTCAAGGATATATATGTCCTTATTTTAGGAGAATTTACCAAATATATAGAAAAATCACTGATTCTTTTCTGGGTTGTTTGGACTCGAGTTCAAGCTGAACCGAGAAAAGCAAGAATCACTCTCTTATAAGAAAGAATTAAATGCTTTACCACTTGAACAAGAAGTTCCTGTTGGATTTTCTTTTTGAGTGGTCAATCTCTACGTACAGTTGGTGGCTGAGTGTATTGGCTTTTCAATTCAAGATGTGATATAAGTATATTACACACTATCTAGCTAGGCACATGCCACTTCTTGTAGGGTATGATTGAATATATATGGACCGCATTAACTAATGTCTCCAATATTACAAATTAAGACCCCAAATAATCAATTTCGTTTACAGTGTTAATCAAAATTTCAATGATCAGTGTAGAAGAAGTTAATAAAACTTACTGGGAATCTTTTTTCCTTAGTTCTTCATCAAATAGAACTATGTGAAGCTTCTCTTTGAGCTCCCCTTTCAAACCCACTGGACAAACCTAGGCATTTATGATATGAAAAGGAAATAAAAGGAGAATTAGATCATAAATCTAAATCAAGTAATTAGATTAATGTTTGCTTTGTTTGTCTGCATGCATGTGTGGAGAGAGAGAGACTTACGGAGGAAACATAAGTGGTAGCTGCAGCATGATTAATATTATGACTTCTCTGAAGAATTGGTGGAGAAGATGAAAGAGAGGAAGCCCTTCTTTTGAGGTAGAACAAGTAGAACAAGAGGAAGAGAATTATGGAAAAAAGGATGGGAATGGAGAATATGAAGGCTTGGTAAAGTTTGAGTTGGAGTGCTTGAGGATAAAGGTGAGAAGTACTAGTACTACTGGCCATGCTTGGAGTAGTTTGATCAGGAACACCCATCTCTATATAAGCTTAATTGCTTCTAATATTAGAACCAGGAGATATTATATATATATTAGGCCTATTAGCTGATCGATGGATGTAGGTAGGAGAAGTAGAAATGGCTGGTTGAGTGTATTTATATTGGAGGGAAGTTTTGGTGGGATTGATTTATTCAAGTATCAAACTAAGTATGAGAGAGAGAGAGAAAGAGAGAGAGAGATGGAGGATATGGGAAGGGGTACAAAGATCATGTACGTTGAGGTGTATTTATGGACATTATACACTCCAACACAATTTCTTGTTGAGAAACAAAGTAATCAACTTATTTTATTGAAAAATGCTCTTTTATCAAATAGTTTGGATTGAATTAATTATTTGGTAACATACAAGAACAATTTTATATTATATGGACATCACTTATTTCACATAAATGAGAATTGTTAGAATGAATTACACTTAAGTGATATCCATAAAATTGAAAAGTTAAATATCAAAAACCATTACTACACAGGAATACAGGATACCCAACACTTCCTCCACAAGTCTAAATAATTTTGTTTATGTGAATTTTTCTTTTGTGGTGTGTTCCTTTTGGCTTGAGAGAGGTACATGATGATTGCTATTAGATTTGGGAAAGGACACTTTATATAACTTTGTTGATTAATATAATAGGAACCATCAATACTACATCAAAGAAAAAAGGAAAATCAAACAAAAAACCCAAAGCAATAGCTTTTGAGATCAAATTTACATGATGGTATATATTCTTTCTTTCAAGTTTCAATGATGGGACACACACCCATGTCCATCACTAAAACATGGACCCTCACACCAATTAAGCACTAAGGCCCAGTTATATATATCCACCGTAACAGCATGGACCCAAACATCATCATACATAAAAATGCGCTGAATTCAATTCTTTAATTGATCCATATTTTTACTGAGTTAGGTGTAAGTTTTGGTTTAGGTCAAGAAAGACCATAGATGCATTGCTCTTAACTAATTAAGCTCTTGGTCCATCTGATCTGATATCCATGGTTGTTAGGTCGATGGCCTAACATACCTATAAAGAGGTACAAGCATACATATAGGGTTAGCAAGGTGGTTTGTCTTAACTTCAACTAATTGACACACAATTATACATAATTAGGCCTGCATGTTCACCAATGGAAATCAAGTTTGTTGGTGTGTTAACATGTCAATTCAATACTATTTTATGTATATATATATATTATCATATTAAGTAATATATATTGATATATGTCTACATGAAGGTCTTATTGGGGCCAAATATTTTTTTATAGAGTAATATATTTTGTAAACAAAGAACTTATTCCTGTAAATGAATGGAAGAATTCGATTTTTCCCTTTCAAGTTGTTTAGACCTTCTTTATTATCTCATGTCTAGCTAAGAAAGAAAAGAAGAATTCTATCTTTCATGCACTAAACTAAAGTGATGTTGGTGCTTTGAACTTTTCATCATTACATATACACAAGATTTGAGCAACATAACATCACTAAAGCATAACAAGCATCACTAATTAAAGCATGGCATCCTCCAATGTCAAACGACTTAAACCTAAGATCTTACCTAGTGAGATCAAACTTAAGCCATAATAAGACACAGAAAAGAGAGACAAGGGGTAGAAACAAAAATTGCTAAATACTCTATGAGAAAATGAAGTAATTTACTTTTCTTTTTTTAAAAAAATGAAAGTTGGAAATATAGAAAAGGAATAAGACTTGAAGAGATAGATAACTAGTTTTGTAGAAAATATTTTACATACGTACTATGAGTGTATACAATATTTTTCTCCCAACTAATACCTTAGGTGTTGATTCTGTGATCAATTATTATGAGAGGCCATAAATTAATTTCTAAGCCCTTGGAGCTTAACTATAAAAAAGCAAATAAAACTTAGGGTGAAAATCTTTTAAAAAAGAGTGAATGATAACATAAAATCCTTCTTTTCCTTCTCTCTGCTCTAATTTCTTTTTCTCGAAGAAAAATGGCCTAAGCAGCAAGACCAAATTTTATAGCTGCAGAAAATGGGTTGGTAGTTACAAATCTGTGCTGCGGGGAGCTGTTCGAGCATGTTGAAAAGATATGAAATCCAAAGTGCACAGCATCCAGTATTCCCATGTACGAAAAAACTCAAGTCATTCTTCATATATAATTCATCCACTCGTCTAAGCATGACCAAAAAGAAAACAAAAGAAAAATAAAGAATCTTAGTCTACAATTGTAGCTCATCACTTTTCTCTGTTCTACTTTTTTAATGCATATCACATTTATTGTATGATCTCATTTTGTGCAACTTGTCCTCTTTTATGCTTTTCTAGGATGCAATTTGAGTAGGGGGGTGTCCCTTGATTGAATTGAGGAGATTTTCCTGTATTTGGTGGATCATGAAGAAAGCTTTCTCTCACAAAGTGGGTTTAAGATCTTTTCTCATGCTGCAGCACAATCAGATTATCTAGTTATTAAAGTTAATTATGCCCATGTCTGTTTCACACTTTGTTTTCACTGAGTAAAGTCATCTTACTTTAGTTCTCAGTAATCCTTTAGCAGCTGTGGAATCTGCATGTACAAATTAAAAGAATGACTCCAACCTTTGTAAGGCGGCGGCTTGGATCCAAATCCTCTCCTATTCTTGAGAATTTTCGACTTTTAATCCGAAGTGTGTATTAAAAATTTAAAAGACATATAATGTATTTTCAAGTTTTAGGTATCAGTTTTATTATTAAACCTAAAAAAATTGGAACCCTTCAAATTTTAATGGACGACTTAGATTCGAAACTGAAGATTGTGAAGACAAGAAGATGATCTAAATTCTACGAGTGTGACTGTGTCATGCTTGCTTAGTTATCACTGACAAGGGCTGACACAATGATCTGCCATGATTAAGTGCAAGTAATTTTTAATTAGAGCTCTCCAAGAATGACAGATTAATTACACAATGGCTATGATGAGGGAGATGAAAACGATGGAATGCTTTTGACGGGTTTAATATTTGCTGCTGGGGTATGATTGTAGTGTCCTCTGTTATGGTGGATAATGACCAAACTTTAGAAAACCATAGAATATGATAATTAATGAATTAAATATGGTTTTGGTTTCAATTTTTGTGGAAAAAGCAAACTCCCACCCTTGAGATTGTGCGGTCTGCTGTGTTAAAAAGGCATTTTGAACAATGAAATGAACCTACGACAGAACAATACATATATTCTATTGATTGCAGAAGTTGGAGTTAATGATTTTATGACCTCATCATCTGATTCAACTTCTGAATCCATAATGTAATGCCTATCCATATATCATGCTTGTTTATAAGTAAGTTTTAAAAGACAAGCTCACATTCAATTGCAAGTCCATTGTAGAAACTGCATATTTTCTCTTCGGTCATTAATCCAAATATGTTACAACTTACAATACAAACTGAATAACCTGAACCTCAATAACAAGGAAAAAATGGAAGATTCAAAACATATGAGATTACCGTGTAAATTTTTCTTTCCTGTCTTCCTCTCAGAGATAGACAAAAGATTTAACTAAACTAATACTTCCTCTTCCTTATTTTGAAACTCATTGATCGGATGACATTGTCATCGGCTTTCAGATTCTCTTCAAGCACCTCGATAGACTCGGGTTTTGTGAAGTATGTAAAGAGTAGGTAGATACCGTCCAGGTAAGTGTTAGACTCCCCAGCTTTGTTTTTCTTCAAGATGCCATAGGCTAGTGGAATGACCCCTCTATTGAAGACCTCCACATACATGCCACCCCCGGCTATAAGCAACTGTGAAAAACAGACCATCAGCAAAAACCTTGTAACCAACTAAACTTCCAAGTTTCTTAACCTCATTATGGAATTTCTAGCTGCTTTAAGCAAAATTTCATGATTTTCATTTAAACTTGCCTTCCTCATCTCCATAGACATGATTGTTCTATTTCATTTCAGATAAGTTGTTACACAGTTGATAAGAGCATGCTCTAACAAAAAGATTTTTGACCAAAACTTATATTGAGGAAAGGAGGAAAATATGGCATAACAAGTCAAATAATGTAAAAATCTGGCATGTCTTGACATTAGGAGATATTTGGGTGACCCATTAGAGTGATACAATCCCATTGAGCATTTGGTCTGAGTAAAGTCATAATCTATCAATGTTACTAGATATGACCCAACTTTTCAATACCACAGCACTTAGAGAAATTAAGAAAATAAGTTGAAATTGACCGCTCAATGACATGATCTTCACTCTACTAGAACCCCATCACAGGCAATAGATATTTTTCTTCAAATTCCCAAGGAGAAATATTTCATTGCACTTCCAAACATTAACACAGCGTGGAATTTAAAGATTGCTTCTTCATGGAAAACAGCAAAAAAAACAAACATAACATGAGTAGGATGATAAATTTTGTTAGCTTACCACTATTCCTAAAGATCTAACAATTACTTTTATATTGTAACATATAGAGTTATACCTCCAACTAGATTATAAGAGATGTTCATCTCACGAAACAAACAAGAGGGTGACTATAAGTTATGTCCAAAAGATTTAGAAAAGCCATAGCGCCCAAGCTACAAAGACAAAGACTGGCACTTGTGCCAATACAACAATTGAGGTGTCCGATAGGGAAATTTTCACTAAATACAATTAATTTGGGGACCAAAAGACAGTTTTCCGAGAATAGGTGCTATTAAGTCTGAAACTTAAATTAATAGATGAACCCTGTGGCCTGTTCAGAAAAAATTTAAGTTCATTAGGGAAGTAACATCTTCACAAATAGCACTCTAATAAAGAAGATCACTTCGTAATTCAAAGTAAGCTTTTTAAATCAAAATATCTGTTAAGTGTCCAAAATCCTTAAGAATATATTGCACCAGATACTCTCTGCTGTCACAAACCTTCAGTTCTTATTATACACTTCTTCCTCTTCAGACAGATGAGGTGGACATTAGTGAAGCAGATTCACTTTGGCAAAAGGACCAACTACATTAAACCAACTTTAAGGCCAAGCCAGTGTTGTGCTTCACTGAGATGTTTCCATTTTAGTGCTGTGCCTAAATGTCCATGTTCATGTATTACACATTATGTAGAGTCATTCTATTCACTAAAATAGCATTTTTGTTCAGTCATCTACAAAAAACCTCAACCTAACACATTCCTCACTTCTGCTAAAATTCTCTCAGCCACCAAACGGATTACAAAGCAAAATTCAAGCAAATAGATAAACCAATTTTTGTAAAAAAAACAAAAGTAATCAAATTTAAAACCTCTTACCTCCTCGTACTTCTGGGTAAGAGCGAGTCTTTCATCCTCCGACATGTCGGGTCTGAGAACCGCCATGGTCTCGTACTGTCGGAGCCCCGGTGGACACGGGGGCTCCTCCTTCTCCTCCACGGCTGTTAAACCCGGCCCGGGTGGGGAAGGCGGGTCGTCCTCTGAATTGAACCCGCCTTCGAAGAACGAGCCCGAGAACTCCAGCGATTGGACATTGACGGTTAGGCCCGAAGCGGGGCCGGGTCTGGTTCCGTAAAGAAGAGGCTTTGAGCTTGTCTGAGTAAAAGAGAGGGTCTGGGGTAGAAATGGAATTTGGGAAAGAGCTTTGGGGCAAAATGGGAAATTCGAAGGAAGGGTTAGAGTTGAAACGAGTGAAGAAGTGGAAGCCATTGTTTGAAGCTCTGTTTGGAATAACAGAAGGCTTTTAGTCAGTGCGTCTGAGTGGATATTGATAAGGGACGAAGCACTGGAGGAGAGGACAACGAAATAAAAACGACTTTCGTAGTTTATGTCGAATAGTGGGATAAGTCGTATGTTTTTCCCAAATTGGGTTGGGGTCCAACTTCCAAGTCCAACCACCGAGCATGGGCCATAAAAGGGGTTTCTAATCCTACAGTTTTCTTCGTTCTCCACCTCCTAAATCTTTTCTCTGAATTTGACAATTTTATCCTCACTTGTGAGGGTGGTGTTGTGTAGGAAACTGTTTGGGTATTTCTTTTTTTATAATTGAGGGTAAAATTGGTAAAATTCGAGGAAGTTTTTTAGTGTATATTACAACTCACATCCTGAGGTTTGGGGGGTTTAACAACTTGCACCCTATTGTTTCATTTTTTTAATTTAATATCTAATGTTCTAATTTACTTATAATTGATTACTGTCGTCTGTCTGACTATCTAATTAGACATTAATTAATGACGTGACAGTTGCTGATTCAGCATTTTGTTGATTTATAAGGCCGAATGACCTCCCAAACTTCCCCATAAAAAGTGCTTCAGTAGTTTAATAAGAATTTTTTGTTTTTTAATGATCTCCCAAAATCTATATCAAATTTGATGTACTGAAAATGCACATATAAAGAGATTATTCGGCCTTACAGATTGGTAAAAATATGGGATTCACAATTGTCAAGTCATTAATTAATGTATAATTAGATAGTAAAAATTATGATAGTATTATAAATAAATCAAAACGCTAGATATTAAATTAAAAAAATTAAAACTATAAAAAGCAAATTGTAAAAAATATCCCAAATCTCATGAGGGTAAATTGTAATTTGCTTTTTTTTTTTTTTTTAAGTGGGGTGGGATAAAACGGTGTGGTTTTCTAGAAGCCCACCAAAATTAGACCTGGAGGCCCAAGCCCAACCCAGACTCGATCCCGGAAAAAGGCGTTTCTTCTTGTATAGGAAGCAAAGAGTGAGAGAAACTCAGAGAAGCAAACCAAACAAAGCAATCGGAGGAAGAAGAAGAAGAGGGGCAAAGCACAGGAAGACGGGAAATGGATCCAAAGCTGACGGAGGTGGCACAGCTCTTCGAGCGATTGAAAGCGGCATCCGTACGAAACGATTCCGATACCTGTGAGAAACTTCTCTCCCAGCTCAAGGTACTTAGCAACCTCCAAAACCCTAATTTCTAGCCCAAATTTGAGAGTATGAGCTGCTTCTTTACATGCTTTAGTAACTATTATTCTGTTCTTCTTTTGCTTAATGCAAAATTGGATATTCTTGTATGCTGCGGCGATGTGATTAGGTTTTTGGATCAATCAGAGTGATGTTTTAGTCTTTTGCTGTTTATTCTTTAAATTACTTGAAGAACTGATACATTTTGTTTTGGTTTGGGTTACTAGTCGTCTTGGTTGTTATGCTTACAGGAAATAAAATTTAGCTCATAGACATTTGAGTAAAGGCATTATTAAGATATTTGCTGGTTTATATGTGAAAATATATAGATTCTGATGTTGGTCGTGGCTGTTTGTTTGCAGGTCAAGCTGACTGAATTCAGAAGCCTGCCGCCATTGTTCCAAGACACACCCAACGCGGTGCATGAATTAACTTTAGCAAGTAACATTTTGACCCAAATATGTTGCTTCTTCTTTTTCTGTTGATGCATTCAATAGAATTCTTTTTATGTTTCACCGACTGAAATATTGGTTTTATGCTCCATTGTGTGGCCTAATTATATCTTACCAAAAGAGTTTGCTAGTTTCATCATTATTTATGGATGTAGTTGTTTTCATTAGTTTAATCCCAATTACCTCCTCTTTTAATGTTTTTCTGTTTGAGAACTTTCAGGAGATATATATGAGTATGCTGTTATTCTTAGTGTGAAGATTGAAGATCAGGATGCATTCGAGAGAGATTTCTGTCAGTTGAAGTCCTATTACACAGATGCTCGGTAACTTTTGAACCCTTTAAGCTATCTAATGTTGACCCTTTACTTGTTATCAAAAAAGAATTTCACCCTCTACTGCAAAAATAGAGGCACCTAGTATGAATATGTTGAGCAGAAGCCAAATTTTTTTAAATGAACACACACAAGCAGTCATAAAGATATATGTATCTGCTCCCCTGACACAAATTCTCCCATATATTATTTGGTTTTAGATGTGATTTTTGAAGTAAGTGGAACATGTAATTGAAACACATCTGCTGCTACTGGAGCTTCTGTTGACTCTTTTTCTCTATGCTGTTATTATTCTGTTTATCTTATATCAATTGCTTGGCTTTTAAAAAAAAAAAATTTATTTAGAAGGATTGTTGATGAATTTACATTTCTTTTGGAGCAGTAACCGTCTTCCACCATCCCCTCAAGAGTACCCAATTTTAGGTCTCAACCTGTTGAGACTCCTTGTCCAGAATAGAATTGCTGAATTCCATACTGAACTGGAACTGCTTCCATCATCTGCTTTGGAGAACCCTTGCATTCAGCATGCTGTGGAATTGGAGCAATCCTTTATGGAGGGGGCTTACAACCGTGTATTGAGTGCTCGTCAGACAGTGCCCCATGAGACTTATGTTTATTTTATGGATCTCCTGGCAAAAACAGTCAGGTAATTTGTTTAACTTTAATATGTGATTAAACTTGAATGAATGACAACAGTTGTTTAAAACCAATGACAAGAAAATGTAAATGAGGGAATTTGAAAGTTGTTTGAAAAAAGAAAAAAGAATCCCCTTTATTGCAGTTCAGTTTCCATTTCTAGGAATATGTAGGTGGTATGATCCCATCATCTCCATATTTTTGTGTGGTTTAGTTCTTCAAATCATATGTTTGCATCTATTTATAAAATGAATTCCTTTTATTGGGTTCTCATTGGTTGATCTGTTCTGTCACTTATAGAGACGAGATAGCTGGATGCAGCGAGAAGGCATATGATTCTCTCTCGATTAAGGATGCACAGCAAATGTTGCTGTTCTCTTCTGACCGTGAACTTTTGGCATATGTCAATGAGGTAACCTTCTCAGTAACATTTATACATTTTTAGTTTTTTTTTTTTTTTTCAAAATCCAAATTGACTGAACTGCTTCAGAGGAGTTGGACTTCTGTTTTCACAATCACACAGCAAATTAGCAATGACTGTAGCATTCTGGCAGCAATTGAATATAAATACCCTTGAAAATGGCTTGGGTGGGAAAGGCACCATGTAGAAGTTTCGAATTATTTGAATTGAGTGAAGCCCTTGTGGTTCAGAAAAGAAAAAAAAAAAAAAAAGNAAAAAAAAAAAAAAAAAAAAAGAGAGAAAATTGAGCCATCTGCTTGCCCAAGTTGTGACCTTGGACTTGTGAATATTTGAACTAGAAAAATGATTGCCTCAAGGGCTTTGTTTTTCAGTATAAATGAAATATAAACTATATCTATAGCATGAAGGAACCAGTCCCGCCAGCACTAGAAATATGCTGCCTTTCTCCATTGGTTGTACAATGTTTAAGACTGTTCCGTGAATACAGGATCATCCAGAGTGGGAAGTAAAGGATGGCTTCGTCTTTTTCCAGAAGGCAAAGGAGTCTGCACCTTGCAAGGAGATACCTTCTCTGCAGCTCATCAACCAAACGCTCAGTTATGCAAGAGAGTTGGAGCGGATTGTGTAAAGAAAGCTGCCGCATGTGGTTGTTTGTTTTGTTATTCACAATACCCAACAACTGTCGCTGATACTGTTACTTCAAAAATCATCTTCTCGATTTAGTATGAACTCAAAATTGGTGTACTTTGTATTTTAATTTGGCCACTTTGGTGGCAATAATTTTTTTCAGCATTCATGTTCTAAGCATTGAGGGTTTAATACTTTTTCATTATTTAGAATGTTTCTGTCCAGTACTTATCAGTTGGAAAAAGAATAAGAGAAACCATATTAAGCTCATTGACATGCCAAGATATAAATCAATCATTCATGTCAAGCACTAATTTACTGCTTGAATCATTGCCTAAGATATCAAGTCTTTGTTTGGGATGTTGTATTGAACTAGATTGGACTATACTTAATTGTAATATACTAGACTATGTTATTGTCAAAAAATTGTGCTGGGCTGTATAATAACTATGCTTAAATCGTTCGAAGAGCCTTAAAAGCTTTGCATCTAACCACTCAGTACAGTTTAGCGTGATATCTACAGTATAGTCCAATAGGGAGAGTGAATCCAATGCTCAAGCACTTGAATAGGACTTTTCATCCTTTGTCTATCCAAAAGAGACCCTGCTAACGAATGGAGGTTTGATTCGATGGCCGTTGTGTGCCCATCAGTTCCATTATCAATTCCATATAAATCCAACGGTTTGATATCGAACCTTCAACTGCCATTTGATTGAATGTCTTGTATTCTGCCCTTTTACATTCATCCTCTCTTTCTACCAAAATAAATGCAGTAATAGTGATTTGTTCATACACGCATGAATTCAAAGAGCTAAGTAGTTGGCTCGTATAGGTAGGACATCATAGGTTGAACCACTGGATTAAATATTTATGAGCTAAAAAAGCATGACCTATTTATGCCACGTAACTTTCTGCACCCAAGTTAGCAAACATCTAATCGACTCTTTCCCTTGTGCAAGTTAAGATCAAGTTCAAGACCCACTTTTTTCCTATCAACTTGCTGGTCCCAGGTTTGAAAATAATTATACCACCACATGGCTGACAAGTGGCTTGTTTTTAATGAACTTATTAGACTTTTCCCACTTCCAAACGAACCAATATTAACCATTCCAACCAAAATAATTAGTGACATATTTTGTTATTTTGCTTTCAAGAATATGTGATCTGATAAAGATGGTTTACAAGTGATGCTCTCACTATTTTACATGCACTTCTACAGAGGGGATCTGATTGAAAAGTCTTCAGTATCTTCTTATAATCTTTATGTTGAGAGTTTCTTGTCAAAAAAAGACTTACTATTCCAGAAATGAGGACCAATTAATTTTCTTTTGCACTTCTTAACACTTGGGGTGCTTATTTAGAGTATTGAGTTTGAGTGTGAACTGAGTTTTGGATTGCACCCAGGTGTGTGCTCTTTACCTCAAAACTTGTAGTTGGTTCTGTATTGAACCTTCTCTGTTTGCTTTGAACGTTACGCTTTTTGGTTAGGCTATGTTCTTAGAGAATCTTGAAACCAGTAAAATTCTGTGATAGTTGCAGAGTTATTATAAACTTCTCTTATAATCGGTCCTTTGATTTTATAAATGATATATGTAGAATTGAATTTTTTATCTACCATTTCTTTGGTTTTTTTAAATAAAAGAAGCCACCTTGTTTTCAGTAAAGCATCATGGTTTTCTCTAGTCCAAAATGATTTTCACAACAAAGAGAAATCTGGGAATTAACATCTGAGTTTTCTATTCCCAGATGATTTTTGCTTTTCATATTAGCATGGCTTTGTTTTTCTGGTTTGAGGGGTTAAGGCAGGTCTAACTTATTCCAGAATCATTTTTTCTGTAAAAATGTTGTAGGAGGCAAAAAGAATACCCAATATGCAGAGGATGACTTCTTTCTCTTCAGTTTCAACCCCAAAAGAAGCTTCTCACCATGAAGAACTTTTCATGCAGCAGAGGGTGCTCTTTTCAGAGAATCTGAATGTGTGTCTCTCATCTAATCATTTATCTTAATGTTTTAGAGTTGGAAGGCAATTCACCATCAAGTGTCTATTTATTTAGTGGGTATACAAAGTCTTATTCATATAAAAAATCAATGTTTTACTTATTATATGATGTTTCTCGTAACTCATATTACAAAAAGAATGTAGGATTGAGGAAAATACCCAATTTTTTGGTGTTATCTACCAAATAAATGATGGTATTATCTTTGAAGTGTAAAGATTAATCATTCATTTCAGGAAAGTATATAACATTATGAGATGTTTTTTAATTCGGTCACAAAAAATTCTGAAGTCATTTGGGAATTTAGGAATTGAAGAATCTGAGGAAACAGTTGTACTCAGCAGCTGAATATTTCGAAAAATCTTACAGCAAAGAGGACCAAAAACAATTGTGAGATTTTTTTGCACCCTTTTATCTACTCACTGTTTATTCTAGACAAAATTGCAATGTATTGAGACTTGAGAGATGGGATATTATTGTTCCCTTGTAACTTTTTCCTATATCATACTAAGCTCTTAAATATTGATTCTATAAAACAGAGTGGTGGAGACCTTGAAAGATTATGTCATCAAAGCAGTTATCAATACTGTGGATCACTTGGGTTCAATGGCATATAAGGTCAATGGATTTATGGATGAACAAGTCAGAGAAGTTTCAGAAACTGAGCATAGGCTCTCTTGCATTGAACAGGTAGAGTCCTTCTGTTCTCTTCGCTATTACCTTATGAACTTATAAGTTCAATTCTTCAAGGATGGTGAGGACAGTCTTACCTTCTCCAATTCAACAAAACATGGGACTACTTTGTGCATACTACATTTTAACATAATATTTGATTTATTATCAACTAGGCTAGTTAAGAATTTTAGAATGGTAGGAGTTTGGACATTTTCCTCTTTTAATTTTTAACTCATTCAATTTTCCGGAATCCCAGCGACTGAAGACGTGCCAAGGCTTCATCGATCAAGGGGGTTTCGTCCAACATTCGTTACCCATAAAATATCCTAAGCACCATAAGCGATACATCATTCCAGGCAAATTATGCTCTTATCTTCTTTTTATCACATTGACATCATATTGGTACTCTTTGAAGTTTCCTTTCTATAATTACATTCTTGAGTTTGATTGAAAAGAAAAATTTAGGGCACAATTTACTTGGTTTCATTTTGTGTTCAGTTGGAGCAACCATGGATGCTGTTGGCCAGTCTGCTATAGTATATCAAAGTGCTGAAGAGGATTTGTTTGAGATTAATACTGGTATTCATTTCATTCCTACCATTGTATTTATTATGAGAAGATAATGGAATTTGAGACTACAAACCTCATTTCTGCTACCTTAACACCTCAACAATTGATGAGGTAGCTTGCAATCATTTATATCTGTTGTTCAAGTTACTAAGTAAAAGCTGATGATTTGTTTATGTGAATATTTTGCTGAAGCAACAACTAGGGAGACCTCTCCAACAATTTTCAGGTAAATGTTATGAACACAATGTTTTTCAACATAATTGCCAACTTATTTTGAGTCTGAACTTCACAGAGTCTGTGCTGTATTTCTGATGCAGTTCAGAGTATTCTGCATTACACTCTCCACATTCTTCACCCAGAGCATTGCAGTTCCCAAGATTTGCATCCAAACATGGTTTGTATAAATGTGTTTTACATTTTTTCATTATACAAATATTATTCCTGACCTTAATATGTTGGTGGCATTTTGTTGGATATGCTATAATCTTTATGCAGTTATTTATTTTGATTTTTTCCCCCATAAAATCAGAGAAACAAGCAGTCTCACCCAATCGGTTTCTACTTGGACGTTTTGGCACTGTTGTCAAGAGATCAGTCACTATGAACTGTTCTTCTAGTATCAAACAGAGGGTAAGCAGTGCCAACTGCAGAATGTTGAATAATGAAGTACGAATTGGATCATCTCCTTGTCTTAGCAATCCTTGGTTTCTAATCTAAATATTAAAACATCTACTATAATGCTCTCATCTTTTTTTAGGATTTAATACAAAATTCAAAAGGAAATACTAAAAATGCTATGAAATTAAGAATAGACATTCTATTATATTTGCAGTACCCATTAGAGCCGCAGACAAGGAGATCAGTTTCATTGTCTCTTCAAGGTGAAAGAGACAGGACCAAAGATACTGAACAGAATTTTGGCAGAAATAGACGTCTCAAGGCTTCGCTCAGCTTGCGCAACTCTAGAAAGGATGCCATATTGTACAAATATTTGGATGAGAATTGAGAGAACAAAACAGAAAGTGGTAGAGGCCTATCAGAAGTTCAGTTTACTCCTTCAGGCTTTTGTTATCCTTGCTACCAAGTTTTAAATCATTGGTTTCTTTGGATCTCATTTTTAGAATTTTATGTGATGTTATATATAAACTACTCGTTAATCATTATCCAACTCTATAAAATAATTTCACTTTTGATGATCATGAAACACAAGACAATTGATCAGAGTACACAGTGTATTGGGTTGCTATTTCATTAGGCAGTCATTCCTTTTGACTTTTGCAAAGGAGCTCCTCAAAATGGAAGTGTCACGCTACCGCAGAACACATTCAAAGGAAATTGCCAGGTAAAGTTGTTTAAAACCCAAGATCAAAACTTGGGCAGTCTTTCATTTCCGTTGAACAAGTAAGCTCCTCAGTACTACTCTTTTTCTCATCAGCAGCATCATGAGAAGCACCAAAACTCGAACCTGATTTGTCACAAAAATATGCTTTGTCATGCTCTCTAGTGTCAGCTTCCACATGGTCTGAAAAAAGCTGTTTGAAACAATTGCAAACACAATACATTGATAAAAGCTACAAATTTTACAGATAGATAGATGCTATAAGAGTACAATGAATTGTAAAATAAATAAGAGCTATGCAACATGTGCTGTTTTCATAAATTTCATGAAATATAACAGTGGTCAGGTGAAACATTGTATAAGGTCCTGCCATAGCATGCCATAGCATGATTCTAGATATACTTTAGTAATATGAATACTTCATCGATTGGATTCGACTACATAAATCCAAACTTCTTGGTTTTATGTTCTTAAATGATCTGGCTGCAGCCTGCAGCTTTAACCTGGTCGCTTATGCATTTTATTCCGTGGCTAATAAGGATCTAAATGTGAAAGAGGCAGAGTAATCCAATTATAAATAGTACAATTAAAAAAGTGGCAGTACATAGATACAATGGGGAATAACAGTCTAGACCTGGTGGGAGTTTCCGGTGTCAATTTCCTCAGTTAACTCATTGCCACTCCCACTGGATATTGCTGCACAGTCCAAATTAAATTGAATTTCCACGGTCAAATTCTGAGTAACTAATTTCAGACAATATAGAAGTGAATGTTGATGCAAGGATGAAAACTTCTTATAGAACTTGCCTTTGAAAGACATAAGATCAGGGAGATTTTCAGTGTCTATCTTTCCGCTTGGTTCTATATTTTCAACTGATATATGATGTGGTTGCGAAGATTCTGATGGTTGACCATCTTCAGACATATCCAATGTTATAGCATCTGAAACTTGAGACCCCTTATTGGAAGAAACTGGTCTTGTCGTGCTGTTATCAGCATGACCTACAACTTTGCCCTCCTGAGCCATAGGTTTTTGGAGAATGGACAAAATCTGATTTGCTGCACAGATGGAAGCAGATATACCAATCAGCAATGCATTATGATCCAAATAAAGACACCGCACGTACACACATCAAAATTCCCCAAACCTACCCCCAGGACCAAAAAGATTGTTGTATATGATTCACCAAGTAACGCTAGACTCACCATCACGTAAAGGCTTGTTTGTATGGACTCTCCTGTTTGATTTTGTTTCCTCTACACTGTCAATGTTGAGATTTAAGTCTGGAGCTTTTTTCAAACAAGTTATGTTGTGAGATTTTCCTTCACCTTCAGGCCAAAACGAATGCAGGAGACAAGATCAAGAGCTTCACAAGCATTGATGTCTAAATTAGCATATTATAACAGCCCCATATATACCTTTAGCAGTTTCACACGGTCTATCAATCTCCACCAAATATTTTGGTAGCTCAAATGTACATCCTGTTCGTATATCTTCTGATAAACTGACATACTTACTGCTCAGCTTGGTTTTATCTTCACTAAGTAACGTAACCTGAAATATATACAATGATTCACAAAGTCAGAAGCTAATTTTGAATTCATCTGTTGACAAAAATGACATGACTTCAGAAAAGCTTATGTGATCCCATGCAAAGCGCAGATGTGGGCCATGTGATACATGCAACAGAAATGGCCCATGAATATGAAAGCAACATCTGTGGCAGGGAGTTCAAGATAAATGTAAACAACCTGCTTACAGTAAGAACCAGAAAAGGCAAGTCTGAGGATGCCACTGTGGTACTTTTTGGCCTTCTGAGTAATCTGAGTGGTGTATAGAGCATGCCACTCTGCATTTTAGAGAATATAAGTGCAATCAGTATCATAGTGGAATAATTCTCACAAAACCAAGGGTATCCTTATGTGCAAAGTGCAATCGCTATCCTACTATGAGTTTATAGCCTTATAGGTATCCAAACTGTGCCAGCATAACCTCAGTTGATCTCTTCCACTATATGATCTCAACTTGTTAATTCTTAATTTGGAACACACATACACTAATTCAAACTATGCACGACATCAAAACCATTTCCTTTTACTTTAGGTCAGAAGGTAGTTCATTCAAGACTTAACTTCTGGTGATGAGCATCTACGAGTTGATTATTTCCAAGATCTGATATTAAAGGTTAAAGTAACATTTAAGTAATGAATTTTCATGGAGTTCAAGAGCAAGATGTCAGGACTATAGGCAAGGTGGAAACCTCTAAATCAGTTACAAGAAATAGAAAGAAAGATCTAGTAGATAACAACCATGAAAATTGCTTTAAGAAAAACTAAAAACCAAACAATATATACATATATCACACTAACCTTTTACATCAAAATTATCGACTATAAGACAATCATCTTCCCCATCCGATTTCCCTGTTTTCTGAACATGGCAATCATTTTGTTGAACATTGAAATCGACTGGAGCTTCATGATTTCCTTCAGGTTCACCAATGTCAACCAAATGAGCACCAAATGTAAATGATTCACCAGATCTTATATCTTCATCTTTTTTGAGGAACTTGGTATCTAAGAGTGTCCTAGTTGCATCAAACAGCATGGCCTGAACAGGATCAAATATAGAACTGTATGCATCAAGTTTGGTGGAAAGTGAAACCAGCAGTAGAAAACAAAATCAAACTTTTGCAATCAGATATATCATACTGTGTTGGGCGTGAGACCAACAAACAAGAGTACATTGTGAAAACATCTAAAGTTTCATATAATATACCTGCCTCGCAAGGGAGCCACACATTTTGATCTGTAAGAAACCATCATGGTACTTTTTGGCCTTTTGAGTTAATTGTGCAGTGTACAGGACCTTCCATTCTAAATTTGAAAAAGGGAAAGAAAGAAAAAAAAATCAACCTGGGACCAAATGGGGGAAAAAACAAAAAAGAAATTTAAGCAGTCACATTCAGAGAATGCAAAGTTTATATTATAAGGGACAAATATTACTTCACTTACTAACCTTTTCCAGCAGCTTTGTCAGTGCTAACACCATTCTGCTGTCCATGCTTTATTCCTGCTTCCCCAAAAACATTACGCTTATGTTCTTTGAAATGAAAATCTTTCATGGGTTTATGATCTCCTTCATGTTCTCCAATTTCAACCAAATGACCATCAAATGCAATCGATTCACTGGATGCTATCACTTCATCTTTCTTAAGGAACCTGCTATCTAAGTGTTTTCTGCTTGAATCCAACAGTATTATCTAAACAGACACGGAAAAAGTAAATCCTGAGCATCAATTTTGCCTTTATGGTAAATCTATTTGCAATTACTTACATAATTAAGGAGTGACTTAAGGATTTATGTAAGAGAAGGAAAAAAAAAAAATACAGATTGGTAACTAAAAAAAGATGGTTGAGTTGTCAGTTATTGAGACCAACAAATAAGAAGATGGACTTGTGAAGAAGAATAGAAGGATAGTAGGATAAGTCAACCTGCCTTCCATGAGCCCCAGAAATTGAAAGTCGTAAGAAACCATCATGATACTTCTTGGCCTTTTGAGTTAGTTGTGTGGTGTACAGAACCTGCCATTCTACAATGTAAAAGGGTGTCACAACTTTAATTTGGGTGGGTGGGTTTTTGTTTTTTTTGTGGGGGGGGGGGGGGGGGGGGGGGGGGGGAAAGAGATGGGATGGAGAATAGAAACCATGACACAATAATCAAATTAATGCATACAAATGTGAAGCAACTCCCAGATAAAAATTAAAAGACTTGTAAACAGCTGCCAGTGTAGAACTTGCAAAATTCTATAATGCTACATCATTTTAAAGTAAAAAATTTCTTTTACTTAAAGCGCTGCCAATTCTCAAACTAACCTGTTTTGCTACTTTTTATTGTTTCTGGACTACTCTGTGCTGCACCATATTTGTGTAACTGTACTTCCTTCTTCTTAAACTCTGAAATGTAAAAACAGTTAAACGTGTGCCAAGCTATATAGACTCAAACATAAAACCACAATTAAGTTACACATGTTGCCATGAATATGTGGGGAATCGGGACACTTGAATAAGCTTACGCAATAGCTTTGCTTGTGGCAGAATTAATTTCAATGATAGAGATGCAGTCAAACTAGACACGTTAAACCCATCTCGGAGCTCAAAGTAACGCAAACAATCACTTTGTAATTAATTGCTATTTGAAATAAGATAATATATAGAGGCATTACACTAACCTCTAATAATCTTTTGCGACGGACTCAGATTCAGCTGTGGCTTATTTCCTGTAGAAATCACAAAGTCGGTGACTGAAAACCTAGGAAGCGAAAACTGTATATATTAATAATAACAGCAATAGATACTGAACCATTCATAAACGGTTTCGCGCGTTTCTCATTGAATTTCATATCTTTGCCTTGAGAATTGAAACCAGGTATAGGCTTGTGATCTCCGCCAGCTGCTTCGTTCACGTCAACGAGAAAAGCATTGAATGCGAGTGTTTCGCCGCAGCTAACTGCTTCGTCTTTCTTCAAGATCCTGCACTCCAAGAGCTTCTCACAGTCGTCGTACAGTAACATCTGCGCATCAGAATCCGAAATTTAAATTAAAACAAAAGGAAAATTGAAGTAAACTTCGGTTTAGTTTGAAAAGTGTGAATTAAATTGAAATACCTTATTGGTGGAGGCGTGGAGCTCTAAGAAACCGTCTTGGTAAACCTTGCGCTTCTGCTTCATGTGCTTGGTGTAGGTGACGCTCCATCGCTTCATTTCCGCCATTGTCCTCTCGCTCTGAATCTCTGAGAACGACGAAGAATCAAAAAGATGTTCCAAGTTTTTCTGTTTTTGGCGGGACTAAATGACTAATATAAAAAAAATTTCGAATTGGCGGTGGTCAAATTCGTAATTTTAACCAAATCCCTTGGCGTTTTATGTAATTCGACAACCGTCACGCTGGATAATGCGATTTAATTCTGCGGACGCTTTAGAAACGACAAGTCGTTCGTTTCGCTTAAAAGCGAAGACACTGCTTCAGCTTGTATTAATCTTCTGTAACTGGAAAGCTCTTCGAATCTTAAATCTCTTTCTCAGATCCCCAATTTTCTCATAGATCTCTACGAAGGCAAAGACCCAGAATCCACATATGGTAATAATCAACGAATTTTAATTTTTTTATTTCTTATTTGGTCGAAATTGAGTGTTTGTATTAATTTAAGGTTTTGTTTGTTCTGGTTTCGTGTGCAGTCCGCGCTATTCAATTTCAATTCGTTCTTGACGGTGGTGCTGCTCGTGATTTGCACGTGCACCTTCTTGAAGATGCAGTTCCCCACCATCCTCGAACAGAAAACCGGGTCAGCTACTTTATGGCTTTGTTGATCTTTGTTATCATTCATTGCTTTGAGCTTTGATCGGAATGTGTATGATAAAAGTTCAAAACTTCCAATTTTCATGATGATTGCAATTTTGCAAAGTCCATAATTATGTTGGTAATGAGTTAAGTGTACATGCTGTTGTTTGTTTGCAAAGCCTATCAAAATGTTCAAGTTTGGTAACCACACTCTAATTGTAAATTGTATGCATTGAAGTGTTCGCAATATATTATCACTGTCTGTGCACAATGTTAGTTAAACAACTCCATTCAAATGTTTAGTTCAACCCTTCTTCTGCTGCAATTTAGCATTGCAGCAAAAAAGGGTAAAAAACAAATACCCATGGTTGCAATTCTGCAACCTCTCACCCGAATACATTATGTCTTCTTCCTGGCTTGTTTTGTAAGGAGATGGTCGAGCTCTCGCACACACTCGGTGATTGATATTTGGACTCTGATTTCTGCTTGTGACATAATCTTGCTTATGTTTTTCGTTCACCTGATTACCCTGTATGAATCCTCTCAGTAGGGGTACTTGCTTAGTTGCTTTGCTTCTACTTATTTGAATCCACTTTATTACTTTTTCTCTGTCTTCATTCCATGATGCTTGTGTTAAACTTCCCGTCATGCTTCCATATCTTTATATGATAATGTCAAAATTCATGATCTAGCTGTGTTCTGATTTTGTGTCTCCTACTGGCAGGTTTCGGGGATTTTTTTGGAAGGCAGCTAGAATAGGTAGGTTATTTATATTTTCTATGATGTTGCTGCTGATAGATTAGTGTGAATTACCTAGTCCATGGGTGTGGTGGATGACATGGATGATTTTTGTGGCCACTTGAAACAGGTGAACGCTTGAGCCCTTGGGTTGCTGCTGGATGCTTTACAATGGGCGTCTCAATTATATTTTTTTAGGTATTGGTTTATTTGTCATGATGTGTTTTAGCTCTATTTTTGCCATGTTTATCTGAATTTGGGAGTATTGATTAGAGTATACTTGTATATGTTCCTGAGTTCAATCCCAAAATTTCATTATGATTTGAATTTGATAATCGAGATTGAGATATGGACCAATCTAGTTCATATTTGAGCTCTTATGGACCTACTTACTAGGATGTCAATTAGTCACTCGCTCCCATCCGTTAGTGCCAACAACAGTTCGTAGCAATGCAGTTTTTTGGCAGTTTGGGTGAAAACAGCGGCAAGGGAACTTGGAGCATGGTTTAGTGATCTTACTGATCATGCTCTAGTCATTAGACCTAGCTTCCTTTGAAAGGCAAAAGATTATTAAAGAGAAATTCCCAAGAGAGAGTGGAGAGAGTGAGATATGAAAAAGAAAGACATATCTTAGAGATGAAAGGAAGTCAGGACGAGATTAATTGATAGAGTAACTCCCACAAGCACTTAAAATTCTGGCAAGAATTATAAATCCTAAAAAGGAATTAGTCAAAATTTCATGATTGAATAGGGGCAGCAATCACCAACACTCATGATGGGTTTAGCATAGAAAATGTGATACATCTAGCATTACTCTTTTACTAGTCAATACTTATTACTTAGTAGTGCTTACATTGATTGGTGGTGGATCTTAGTTCATTTCAATTAACGGTCTATATTTGTTTGTGTAGATTGACTATGGCTAAGATTTTGTTTTAATACGCATGTGGATGAATGCTGATGGTCCAATCCTCCTTCCAAGGATGAATACCAGCCACACTTTTACTCACATTGGATGATGGACGGAGCGCAGAATCTTTGTGAACGCTGACCAAGCCCTCAAGATTGTTTTATATTTTATTTTATAAATATTGTATTTTCAGATGCTGTCAGCATACAATAGTACTTTAGGCGTATCGCTTTCTCTGTTTTAAAAAAAAAGATTCTTAAATGCGTTGTTTATCAGGATTTGTTAACTTGTAGTACTAGTGTGTGGTTGCCTACAAAATCCCGTTTCTTTTTCTAAGAAAAAAACAAAATTTCCGGTTGACTTAAAATTTTTGGTATGAGTTTTACATCAATTTGTAAACTTTTTTTTATAATTTTTTTAACCTCTAACAGCACTAATATTTTTAATGCTTGGGTTATTATATTTATGGAAGTTAAGTTGCAAGTGGCAACCCATTTAATTATAACTGAATATTTGATGTCATGTACTGTACGGTATGAGCATGAAATTTTTATCCAGTTATTTTGGTATTAGATTTTTAATCTTTAGCCATTCAAGAGAGTGTAAAGAAAAAGAAGTGGGAGAGAGATAATTAAAATTAAACGTCTGGTATTAAAATAAGTATTAAGCTGGATAATAAAGTCATGCTAATTTAATAATAAAGAAATTGTATACTATTGAATACTAGCTCTTGTAATTGAGTATTTTATTGCTAAGAGTTCAACTCTGAATTGCCGCACTTTGAGGTAATCTTTTGGTTCTCTTTAGGGTCCAAATTTAGATACGCGGCGTCGTGGTGATTTCAGCAAACAACCCATAAGGTACCGTGCTGGGAAACAAGTGGACTAGTGGACCAACTGATTTGCTTCTCGGTTATTATGACTTGTTGTGATTATCTTAATCCATTAGTTTAAGTTTTTAATCATAGGGGATTTCCCAACCCTAAATCGATGCAATCAATTTTTTAATGTCACTAGTGGATCCATTGAATCCAAATAACTTATATCTTATTCGGAAATGTTCAAATAAACAACTGTATTTGTGAGTTGTAACATCCATATTCTATAATTTCAACGTCAACTTCCAGATATACTTCACACATAAATTTATAATAAAACTAAAACTAATTATTTGGATTTGGGATTCCCTATTTTTCAATAATTGTAAAAGAAGGAAGAATAGTTACAATGTTAATTAATATACATGAAATCAGGTATAAGACATTTTATGGAGTATTTTGCTTACATTTTAAGAAAAATATGAATGGATAAGTTGCATAGTTAAAACAAATTAATGTGAAAAATTTTATTGTAGGAGAGCGATGGATTCCATGCTGCCTTTGTTCACGCAATGCCGACAGTGCACGAATGGCCAATTTTAAGATTAAGATAAGCTTAATCCATAACAATAAGCAAGTTAATTAATTAACATTTCAAAGAAAACAACTCCTCTGTTTAATAAACTAGGAGAGCAATCAATTAGTCTTTGTGAGAATTTTTGTCCCTTTGTTATAAGTAAGTAGTTGCCTCATGGGCTCTGCGCACTTATATACTTTTGGCCTTTCCTTTCCCTATTTAGATTATTATTCAATTAATTGTGGATATTAATAATATTATAGACTTTATAGTCACTCACGATTCTATATTGGAGCCACTATTGTGTATCACTATGCACAAATAAATTTGACCCAGTACTTGGCGTAATAACTCAATTAATTCATTTATATTTTCTTGCCCCACAAATAAATATTCTTAAATTCGTCACGGATTCTAGCTCTTTTTTGGGTCATCAAGTACAAATTTGTTTTGTCCGATGGCTTATGTGAGTGTGTGCACCTATTAATAGTTGATGTATATAAAACCTATGTGTAAAAGATGTTCATATTAAATAATATTTCACTCCTTATTTTTCTGTGATGTGGCACTCCACACTTACAACACATTGTCATTTATTGTCATTTTATGTGGTTGTAATTATGCCACGTCACAAGGAAAGAGGGATATACTTCATAAAAAGAGCCTTAAATAATATTTCACTCCTTATTTTTCTGTGATGTGATGTGGTTGTAATTATGCCACGTCTCAAGGAAAGAGGGATATACTTCATAAAAAGAGCCTAACATTATTTTATATCAATAGCCATAATAGGTGACATTTTAACAAAACGAAAGTAGAGAATAAAAATAGGAGTTATATAAATTCAACGAAAATTGTGTGATATATAAATATATCTAACAATGAAAATATTGAAAAGATTTATTTTATACTCTAAAGTGGACAAAAAAAACCTGTTTGTAATTGTAGACTAATTTTTCAACCAGAAATTTGTTTAGACTATCTTTTTTTTTTTGACCACTTAGACTATCTTAATAATTGGCGGCAACATCCGACCGCCCAAAAAAAAAACAAAGGCTGGAAGGCTGCAGCACAGGATCATTTCCGCATATTTTATCCACTACACACTCTCAGCAAGTTGTAAAAAGCTCATGGATTCCATGTAATCACAAGCACTCTGCATATTACCATTACCGAGTCTTCTCTTTCTACCACACCTTCTCTCCCTCTCATAATCTTTTCTTCTCTCTCTATCTCTAGACCTTTCCCGGAAAACAACCGCTTTCCGAGAAAATGCCCGAGCCCGAAGACGGAACCCGAACCCCCGCCATTCCTTCAAAGTCAAAGAACGTAGCAGTAGTGGACGAGAGAGAGGCTGCTACGCTCATGGACTTTGATCTCGACCTCGACGCTTCTTGGCCGTTGGATCCGATCCACTTCGTCTCTAACCCCACGTCCCCACTTATGTTCTCTAACCCCACGTCCCCACTTATGTTCTCGTCCACTGACCAGCCTTGTTCTCCTTTGTGGGCTTTCTCTGATGGTGATATTGATGACAAGCTCGCAGGAAATGTCACCCAAGCTCTTTCTGACTGTCCGAAACTCGTTGCCTGTGAGTTTTTCTTATTGGGTTGTGTTCTTTGGAGGTTGAAGTTCAATGGGCTTTTGTTTTTATTGGGGGTCGATCAGTTTTCGCTTTGTTACCATTGATTTTGGTCTTTCTGAATCGGAAATCTCTTAGAAGTTTGTATATTTGCTGTGTAACTTTGTAATGATGTATGGAGAAGTTTAAAATTTACTTTGGGTTCGCTGAGAAACATGGAAATGAGGCAAAGTAAATGAAATATGGATTGTTTTTGGTCCATGAATAACTCAGCTGAACAAATGGTTTCATGGGTTTCTCTGTGTAAAGTGGTTTTAATTAATTGAATACAAGTTACGTGTTTTTGGTTTAGCTTGATTAATTAACTTATTCCCTCATAGAATACAATTTAAGAACTAAACTTTATGGATCAAAAAAAATGTTTGCTTCACTCGTTTCTCAGCAAGTAAACAGACTATACCCTGTTACACTTAAGAGGTTGCATTTTGTCCTTCCTGCTCGCCCAGGGATTTAATTTGGAGACTTTGGCCCCTTGTATACCTTGTTACACTCAAAAGGATGCATTTTGTACTTCCTGCTCAGTCAGGGGTTATATATGGAGGCTTTGGTCCCTTGTGAACTGGATTTTCCTTAATCTATATTCTTGTTTTACTTTTATAAAATATTTAAGTTCATTCATCGAAAAGAAGTTTTGAGATTTCAATTGCTCCTATAAGAATAAAAAAGGCATTTCTTACTTGGTGTCAACCTGTTCCGGCCTAGCATATTGTTTCATGTAACATTTTCATTTATTTAGTAGCATTCAGAAGTTCACTCATCTGGGTTTCTCTTTTATAATATCACAAAATACAGGTATTTCTGATCCGGTAACAGAAGGGTCAAGAGAGAATGAGTACAACAGAATGCTTCCATCCCCAATTCTGGGACTCGAACCAGTTGTAAATCCAGATGGTTATTGTCTATTTAAAGAGAGGATCAATCACGCGCTTCGGAATCTCAAGGAATCAACTGACCAGCATGTTCTAGCTCAGGTTTGGGCACCAGTGAAAAATGGGAGTCGGTATGTACTCACAACTTCAGGGCAACCCTTTGTTCTTGATCCACATAGTAATGGACTTCATCAGTATAGGATGGCTTCTGTGATGTATATGTTTTCTGTGGATGGGGAGAGTGATGGAGCACTTGGGCTTCCTGGCCGTGTTTTCCAGCAAAAATTGCCAGAATGGACTCCAAATGTTCAATACTACTCTATCAAAGAGTATCCACGGCTTGATCATGCACAGCATTACAATGTTCAGGGAACCTTAGCTGTGCCCGTGTTTGAACCCTCTGGACAGTCCTGTATGGGTGTACTTGAGCTCATAATGACTTCTCAGAAGATCAACTATGGTCCTGAGGTTGATAAAGTTTGCAAAGCACTTGAGGTTGGGTTACTCTTTTTAGCTATATGTATTACATATTGTGCGATGTTCTTATATTAAAATATACTTAATGTACTTATTTTGATGGATTTGAGTTATGGGTATAACAATATGGTTATTTAAGTATTTCAAACGTCAATAGATTTGTCAGTCACAAAATTTCTTCTCCCCTGCAGGCAGTAAGTCTGAAAAGTTCAGAGATACTGGAGCATACAAACAAGCAGGTGAGCTGCAATAATCATGTATGCCTAATTTGGTAATCATTTGGAAACCAAGAAAGTAAATATAGACTTCTTCTTTTCATTTTTTCCCCCTCCATTCTCACAGATATATGCTTGGCACTTCTTGTAACCAGATCCAGATATGCAATGAAGGTCGCCAAAAGGCATTGACTGAAATCTTGGAGATACTGACAGTGGTATGTGAAACTCACAAATTACCACTGGCTCAGACCTGGGTTCCATGTATGCATCGCAATGTTTTGGCTCATGGGGGTGGCCTGAAGAAGAGCTGTACAAGCTTTGATGGTAGTTGCATGGAACAGGTCTGCATGTCCACAACTGATGTGGCATGCTATATTGTAGATGCTCACATGTGGGGTTTTCGAGAGGCCTGTGTTGAGCATCACTTGCAAAAGGGTCAAGGGGTTACGGGGAGGGCATTTTTGTCCCGTAATGCATGCTTCTGCAGAGACATTTCCCAGTTCTGCAAAA
This sequence comes from Purshia tridentata, assembly GCA_003254885.1. Taxonomy (NCBI): domain Eukaryota; kingdom Viridiplantae; phylum Streptophyta; class Magnoliopsida; order Rosales; family Rosaceae; genus Purshia; species Purshia tridentata. Next base: position 46,784 of record QANT01005784.1, on the reverse strand, counting down.
CTGAGTACCCTTTAGTACACTATGCACGCATGTTTGGGTTAACCAGCTGTTTTGCAATCTGCTTACAAAGCATTCATACTGGAAATGATGATTACATTCTAGAATTCTTTCTGCCCCCTAGCATCACAGACTGTTATGAACAACAGACTTTGTTGGGCTCCTTACTGGCGATAATTAAGAATCATTTCCATACTCTCAAGGTTGCTTCTGGATTTGTTCTTGAAGAGGAAGGAATTGTTGAAATTGTAGAAGTTTCTACAAATGAGGGACTTGACTCAAGACTTGAATGTATATGGATACCCCGTCCCACAGAAACACCACCAGAGCCTGAGCTACCTAATAGAGAAGATACGGTGCACCTAGATTCATCAAACCCACAGTTAATGGTGGACCTTGATGCTGTAAATAATGGGAACAATGCTTTTAATGAGGGTGAAATTAACAATAGTTCTTTGTCAGAGAATAAAGACATAAAAAAGGCATCAGAGAGGAAACGTGGAAAAGCCGAGAAATCTATTAGTCTAGAGGTTCTCCAAAAATATTTTGCTGGGAGTCTTAAAGATGCTGCAAAGAGCCTTGGAGGTATGCTTATGCACTTATCATATTGTTTCTTGCAATTTGCTCATGTTTGAGCAGATGATAAAATATTTATTTACAAAAGCTGGATTTTGTACGTTGTGTAGCAATTTTAATAAATTGTTCTGAAAGAAATTCCTTCTTTGCAGTTTGCCCTACTACAATGAAGCGCATCTGTAGGCAGCATGGAATCTCCCGCTGGCCATCTCGCAAGATCAACAAGGTCAATCGTTCTCTCTCTAAGCTACAGCGTGTAATTGAATCTGTCCAAGGCGCTGAAGGAGCATTTGGCTTATCTCCTCTTACTGCAAGTCCACTTCCTGTTGCAGTGGGCCCCATTTCTAAGCCTTCTATTTTAAATGGGTCTAATCAGCAGAGCTCACCAAGATCTAAACCTTGTGAACTTCATGGAGAAAAGAAAGACTCGCCCACTGCTACTACACCAGGAAGTTTGGGGCAGGCTGGGATAGAAGATCAATTTATAGATGGGGGAATACTGAGTCAGGAGGAACTTCTTCAGGAACATAGCAGGTTTCTGCTAGATATTGGTAAAGGCTCAAACATGTCCAAAACAGGAAGTGGCTCAAGGGAGGCGAGCGCTGGTACCCCCCCTACTTCTAACAGTTCATGCCAAGGTAGTCCTGCAAATGGAGTTGCAATGGTAAATGGTCCCGTTGTTTCTTTCATCCATGAGCAAGGCATTGAAGTAGATGGCTCCCCTGAATCAGCATTTCGGCCACCAGTGGAACTGAATTTAGCAGTTGCATGCTCAATACCAGATGCTCTGTTGATGACAGAAGCCGAAGAACCATGTAGAGGAATGTTAATAGAGGATGCTGGAAGTTCAAAAGATTTGAGAAACCTGTGTCCTTCAGCAGCAGATGCAGTTGTGGATGAGCAAGTTCACGAAGCTCATTGGAAAAACCCCCCATGTTCCGATTCAGCTCCTAAGCAATCTGTAGGTACTCTTCCTCACACAATGCCACATATTGTAGCTAGGAAAGAAATGAAGAGTGTGACCATAAAGGCAACATATAAAGAAGATATTATTAGGTTTCGCTTGTCCATGAGTTCGGGTGTTGTGGAGCTGAAAGAGGAAGTGGAAAAGAGATTAAAATTGGAAGTGGGCACTTTTAACATCTTATATATGGATGATGACCTCGAGTGGGTTCTGATAGCCTGTGATGCAGACCTACAGGAGTGCATGGAAATTTGTATATCATCAGGCAGCAATATGATTAGACTCTCAGTTCATGACATAATGCCCAATCATGGAAGCTCTTACGAGAGCATTGATGAATGAGGATTGAATTGTAGATATGGTTAGTTTCTATTATTTATAAATGATGCTGGGCAGGTTATGGTGTAGTTATTGATTCATAGAGCTTGCTTCAGGTTTTTTTTTTTTTNNNNTTTTTTTTTTTTTTTTAAAAAAACACACACGCACACATTTGAGTGAATTCTTGGAATCCCTGTGTCAATATGGTTTTGCCCCCACTTCCTCAAATATTCAATAGAGTTTTGGTTCTGTTATATTTTGCTATTGATATATAGTGGGATATCACACTACTCAATAATCTTTCTGGATTCGAAAGTAAAATCTAGCTTTCTGATCCCAGAAAAACTTAAAGCATGCAGAAACTGTAAGTATTAATGGTTACGACAATGCTTCAAGCTTGTTAAAAAGCTTGAAATTTAACTGTTCAAGGGCTGTAAGTGTTCATAACAGATAAGTGCACCTTTTACCTTTTAGAAGGGGTTATGGTTGGTTATTTTCTGTATGAAAAAAATGTTAAATTGTGGACGAAATAGTTACAATATGCTTTGAGCTCGACACATTAACAAGTGTTTGTAGCTTGTTAAAAAAACTTTAGGGTGAAGGCAAAATATGGAGAATAATAATTTTCAGCCTTGTTTATCAGCTGGAATTTCTTATAGTTTGGGAAGAAGCTTAAATTGGACTTGGTCTTTGATATCAAGCATCTGAATTGAATTTGATGGCTGGTTGTTAATGGGCTGTGACACTGACTTGCGGGACTCTGTGAAGAAATCACAGGGCTGTGATATTAGAAGTCATTAAATTTTGAGCCTGAAGTTGATGTTTACTCCAGAACCACCTGTTATTTGGCCACACTGCACCTCATATTGGGTGGGCATCGGGCGGTTTGGGTTAGTTTTGAGCCCAAACCACTAACCAAACCCATTAGGTGGATTTATAAATTTTTCAAACCAAATTAAACCATTGCATATTACAAAGGTTTATTTATGAATTTGTCTCTTGAAATACTTTTTTTATTTTTTTATTTTACCTCCTGAAAATTAAATATTTTCATTTTGTCTTCCAAACTTTGTAAGTGACTTCCAATAGTTAAGTTTTTTCAACTTCATCTATTAATTCAGCTTTTATCACAACTTTAGCTCGACTTGTAACCTATCAAACTTTTACCAAAATCAGTAATTTTATATTCGTTTTGACATTATACATTTTCTCTTTACAACTATATAAACTTCCCTCAAAACAATACTCTAGAACTCCAAATAATGATTAAGTGGTTCGGTTTTGATAAGGTTTTTTTAGTGAGTAACCTATTAACCAAATCAATAACAATCAGTTTGGTCGGTTTACTATTTTATTTTTTAAGTGCATGAAACTGGACCAATGGTTGGTTTTGATCGGGTTATGCCCACCCCTACCTCATAAGGCTTGTACCTTAATCATAAGTACAATGTCAATCTTAGTAGGCTAACATGCCACAGAAAGAAAACTGACAAAAGACCTTGTTTGTATCATTCTATAATAAAACCATTTATGCCACATTCAGTGACCATATTATACATCATCTCTCACAAAATTAGAGCATACTTTGTATAAACGAAGCTCACAATATGAGAGATATGATCTATAGTATGATTACTAAATGCGATACAAGTAGCATTACTTATCAAATTTCTCATACAAAGAAAAACAAGATGGACTCATAGTCTTATGTGATAAAACTTGTACTTCTTTAACAGAGTCTGCTCATCTGACGGCGGAGATGGCGGAGTTTATCACGTCCCGTGATTCTCAAGGGTCAGAAGCATAACCATTCTGAGGAGTTGAGCGGCTGCCTATCTTTTTGGCTCCATCGTCTTCGTCCACAGCCACCTCTGATAAATTCACCTGCCTGCCTTTCCTCTCTGCTAATATTCGCTTGGTGGACTTGTAGTATGTAGCATAGATTATCAGCTGGGCTAACCCAAACACTGTGCCCAGCCCATTGGGAATCTGAGACCAACACACCACAGCCCCATTTTGATTTCTTACTTCCATTAAGGGGTAGAAACCCCAATGTTGGGCAAATAAATAAATGCATAGAAAAGAATACCTTCTTTCAATTATTTTAAAAATAAAATTATATGTACCATATTTATTAATTATGTATTACGTCTCTCACATATGTATGACTGACTCAAGTCTTTGTGCGATCGTGAGAGATGCCATATGTGATCAATAAATGTGTTAATGGAAAATAAATTGGAGTTCTAATTGAGTTTGAGATGATTACAGTGATGAAGGGGTCAAAACGGATGAGAGCATATGCAGTCCAAGCAAGACCATTTGCCAAGGAAGCGAACGACAAGAAAAACGGCATGTATTCCACACTTTTTGTTGTAATCACCAACTTCTGTTAGGCATAATCAAACATGAGAGTAAGCACATATAGTTCTTATACTACTCGGTAACTCAACCGTCAATGAATCTATCATGTTATGGTACTAATTAAAGTTTTGATTCGAACTTGCATCCAATTAATTATCGACAACGTAATATGTCAAACTATCCGAAACAAATATTTTGCGTTGGGGTTTGAGTTACTTACCATGACAGCCAAAGGTGAAGCATACATCATGATGTTAAAGAGAATGCATACAACGCCAACAATCATGGACCGCTTGGAGTGGGTATGGGCTAAAGTGAGAACCAAAAGTGTAAGGACACCGATGAAAATGAGCTCCACAAGGACCACGAGAAGCACTTTGCACCTTTTTTTCTTGTCATGACAGAAGATGAGGAAGAGGATAATGTAGAGCACCTCAATGGCAGTCCCGGACCCATTGATGGTCACCACCAGAGTGCTATTCGGGTGCACAATGGGTAACCCGTATAAGGTCCACATCATGCAGTTCACAAGGGTTGCTAGGTATGGGATTGGTGAGTATTGCTCCACCGACCCTTTCTTCCATATTTGAACAAAGGTTGGCCTGCAAATTAAATTGTTATTTTAGACAAAATTCTCTTGTCAACTCCAAATAGGGGATGTGGCAAAATATTGAACAAGTGCATTGCAAATTAATTATGTCTCTAAAAGCACATGATGGATTCATAATATTTTTTTGTATGTGGACAGAAGTGTGAGTGGATTAATTAAAAGTCCGATATATATCCATACCTTCTCAGAAAGTAACATGCCGTATAGAACAATACTATATTGGTAGGTTGAAATTTCTAATTAAAGCAAACCTTGATCGATCTTTATTAATATATGGTTCTAATCTTCTAGATATCCAAAAGTGCCCTTTATATAATTCGATCCATTCAACTTTTTATTGTGATATATATATATATATATATATATACACTGTTTGTAAATTGAATTCCCCTCAACTTTATTTAAGGGAAATAACAAATTTAAATTTCTTAAGGTACTTTTGATTAATGCCTAAAATGCCCTTCTAAGTTACTCTTGTCTTTTTCATTTTTAATTTTCAGTTAATACTATAGACAGTCAAAATAAATCCTACATTAATTAACTTGGGTTGTACAGTGTATCTAGGACAATCCTCCTTTATAAGTCAGTTTTCAAAAATGAGTTAGACTTATTGAGTAAACAATCTCACATTAAAAATGTAAGACTCTTTACATATTCTTTAGATAGTGGCCTGTTTATAAGGGTTTGAGTTATTCTTTTTATTGCCACCTAGTTTTGGGATATATTTAGATTCCTTCATAGCTATAATATATCAGAGTAGGCTATATACATATTGTGCCAAACGGCCACACGTATTCTTATGTCACCCAATATGAATTATTTACATATTAAACTTGAGTAACGCCACATGCACGTGCGGAGGCATTGAAAGAAAGATTCCGCATTAAAAATGTGAGGCTTTGCATAGTGTAAATTTTTCAAGACTCATAAGACTTTAACAAAATTTTAAAAATATTTTGGTACCTATAATATTACTTATAATTTTTAAAATAAACATATGAGTGCAAGTGCCAAAAATATTTAAAATGCATCAGAGAAATTATTGGAACTGAAAAACCATGCTTACACTGGTGACAAGAACAAAAACAGTGAGATGACGTTTCCTGAAAATAAGCCAAAAAACACAGCCCACATCAAGTTTCATAATCTTCAGAAGATCATAATTAAAACAATTCGGTACAATTAGAAACCGTGAAAGAAATTCTTTAATTTCTTTTTCTAACAAAAACCCACAAGCTAGCATATATATATATATATATATAAATTAAGATGCCAATGCATAATAATATTGATGTGTAATAATACAAAGCAAATGAGCGCAGTCTAACTCACCTATGATTCCGACCACTGTTCGAGCAGCATCTGCAGAAACCATGGCTGTGACTTAGAGCTACTAGCTGATGAAGATGAAGAGATGAAAAGAAGAATATTATTCAAGCTAATTAAAGAAAAGGGATCAAAAGAAGAAGGTGAAGAGAAAGATAGTAAAGGATATGAGGTGCAGTTTCAGTGAGGGTTGTCTGGTGCTATAGAGACTAGAGAGAGAGAGGGAGAGAGGGAGAGAGGGAGAGAGAGAGAGAGGGAGAGACAGTCTTAATTAATTGGGTACAGTTTGGATTGTATCCAAGTCTGTTAGGTCACACTTGCATGGCATGTACTGGAGGGGTGGCAACTTATAGCAACACATGTACTGTACAGTAGTCATGAATTAAATGATGGAAGAGAAAAGAGAATCAAATTCATCCAAAGCCCGAAAGGATGAGAGAGAGATTGAGAATGTGTGTGTGTGTGTGTGTATGCCTTGGAACTACCTTCAAGATTCTCTAAACCCTAACGTTACAGGGAGTACTCTCCTAACGTTACAAGGCACCGAAAGTAACTGATTTTTTTGTTTTATCTCTTTTTCAGTGGCTTAATTTTTCTTACATTTATAGCCATTGGGGATTGCTAGCTGCCACTTCACTGAATCAAAAGTCTGGCTCATCAAAACCCCCATATGCTACATTTTATCCATTTTGGGTGTTTGGGTCCACAGTAATTTCTTGATTTATGGCAGAGAAGCTGTGAAAATCTGTGGTTAATTCTTACCTCTCCTTAATTATGGAGTCAGATATGGGGCAGAATTGGATTTTAGGATATATGGTTAGGCACACATATTAGTTAATATTACAAAGAAATTCATGGCTAAACTAGCTAGTCAAGATCTCTATAGCTTTTTATGGTGCAACAAGATCAGGTGCGGTATAATAATTATGGATATTATGACTTTTTTTTCTTTCTTATGGATTTGGTCCCTACCTAGTTTGTTTTGGAGTTTTATTATGAATCTGGTCTCGTGGGGAAGGTGGGTCATAGTTTCCTTATTTTCTTCAATGACTCGGTGGTCCTTGCCATGCTTAGTAAAAAGGAGCAAATTTATAGCACAGGTCCACAGCAGTAGTACAAGAGCTGGTGACAAGTGGTCAGTCACAATTACAATGTGTAGGTGTCGGTCATTCATTTAAATGGTACGTGTACCTATTAAATCATGAAGACCCATTATTCTTCACTTCTTTTTAATTAAGAAGATATTCTAAGTCTTGGCCAAAAAAAAAAAAAGAAGATATTCTAAGTCATTAATTAGCATCTGCTTTTACTCAAAACAGTGTGCTTATATAATGGTAATTTCAAAAATATAAGCATGTGCACTGAACTGATCTGCGAAAGTGATCGATGAATATATACCTGTAGCTTGAGTGGTAATGAGTAATATTGATCTTCACTAATGTCAGAGGCAACAACTATTATTTTAATTTTTTAAATAATAATTGAATCTTTTTAAATTTCATTCATTTATACTAAATAAGAAACTATCATGTTATTTCAGTGAACAAAGGTTTGAGACAATAGTTTATGTCTTTAATATTATTGTATTAATCCTCAAACCATCAAACACAACGCTTGAAGAATCAACTAGCCTTATTTATATAAGTAAATCACACCTCTATCAGATATGATTAGTAAATAAATGTAACACTTGTAGCAGTTAGAAAATTAATTTATATTTGTAATATCGGACACACATTAATCATGAGCAAAAAGAATTAATATATATCTGATGCAAAAAACAATATATATTTCAGTGAGAGTGACCCTGCAGACTCTGGAAATAATTAGGTCACTAGGAGTCCAAAAAATTTCATAGGCAAACAGTTAACTATCTCTTTCGAAACAACGGCAAGGAATATGTAGTCATTGTAAAGGCACAAGATATTAGGATTAATATAAATACTAAAAATAAGAATGGGTTTGATGGTCACTTTAATTTTTTGGAAATTTGGTGATTGGTTTGTGCAATTTTTTAAGGCAGGCCTAATGGCCTATGTCTGAGACTGATTTGCATGAATATTTTGGTGCACTTATACGATTCTCTATCCTTCAAATCATTCAGAAGATGTTGTGCGACGTGTACAAAGAATAGAAATTATAGCCAATTTTAAATTGTACTCTGTCCCTTATCATGCTAATATTCTAGCTGGTGTCAGTTAACGTACTTTGTTATATTATATATGTGAATTGGATTTCGATTCATATTCATTAACCTTTTATGAACGTGTGAAAAAAAAAGACACGAATTGGTTTTTCACTTGATATAAAAAATGTATGAATTGGGATCACTTTAATGTATACCCGAAGCTTGCTTGTGTTTGAGAAGCATATGCGAATTAAAAAAACTTATATGAATTCGTAACACCGTTTGTATAATATCTGAACAAGTACTATTAAAGCCACCATGTATTGGAGTTCGATTCATATTCATATTCATCAACTTTATATATATATATGGCTCACTTTGCAACCCTAAAGTCCCTAATATATACAGTATCCAATTTGGACACTAGCTCACTTATTTCTTTAATTAACATCAGGAAATTAAGATTCTGAGCAAAAATGTGAGTGAGACTACCAAATATTCCGCAATTAATATCGACCTAATGTTAATACCGGCCAATAAGTACTGTAGAATTACCAAGCCATGAATTGAAATTCAAATCATTTTAAACTTCATCAAGTATCTTTTTATGACTTAAAGATAACTGGATCGATATGAATCATTTTTTAGGTCCCAAAGTACTCTCCCTATAACACATGAAGTAGCCAATTTGGACACTTCCAAATCTCTTTAGGAAAGGAGAAGAACAATGTGTTCTTTTGGGTCTCATAACTGTACACATGTGATAATGAGTATGTGACTATGACACACCAAAACAAAAACCTACTCTGAGGTCGATAGAGCACAAACAGACACCAAGTAGTGGCTGAAGAATTGGGTCTCCATCAAGAGTGGCAGTTAATTCCAAATCTATGGTGAGAGCTAATTGCCTTACATACATGCATGCATATTAGGCCAGCTTAGGGTGGTGATGATCGAACATATTCCTTTCCGGCCTCAAAGGAAATGATCCAAAGATGTGTGTCTGATGAATCAAATTCTGATAAAGACTAATTGAATAATTGATTTTTGGACTGAGACATGAACAAGGTTGGAGATGGGACAAGACTATCATGTCTACACTGTAGGCTAGCTAATTAAAAATACACAACATGCATGAAATGGACAATTTTCAAGTCCTAAATATTCTCCTTTGCACTTTAATTATGTGGATGTTATCCCATTGCCCTTGGTATGTATTGTGAATCCTCACTCTAAAGTCTATCCTATTAAGTTTTCAAGTTCTTAATTATAGTTTTACAAAGATATTGAATTTTTGATAATTCATTGACAAAATTGGACCCATATCGTTTATGTTGAGAGTGATATCTCGCATTGAGGAATTAAAACTATGACTAACAATTTATAAGATTTTTTGATCTATTTTGTGTTGATTAATTGGTTTTGAGTTAAATGTTCTAGTCTTCATTTTTTGGTATAATAACCAAAATCCAATACAATTAGGGATTATAATTCCATTACGTACGAACTAACTACACTCGAATTTGTTAGTCTAGCTAACATTAATTGTTTCAAAACTCTGGTTGTAGAGGTCCTGAAATTAAAATCTTTATTCAATTTTTATTTTCTGCTGCACATTCTATTTGCATTTGTCCACATCTCCACATGTATGATAAGATTGCATACAATTAGAGAAAGTGTTAGGTTAATTGATACATAATTGACTCATTACCCATCAATTAATATCTTTAATTATGTGATCTTTTTCTTTTCAATACATAGTAGGTTGATTGCAACCGGCCACCTTCACATTAATTTCTTTGTCATCTTCGCCGACTTCATGTTCTTTATTTCATTATATATCTAGTTGGAAATTGGAACTACGCGATCCTCACGTATTTAATATCAAGGTGTTGAAAATTATCTACTTATTTATATTGATAAAGTTCTATTAATTGATGAGAACCTTTCAATTTTTATGCCTCTTTAATTATTCTCCTTTTTTTTCGATGAAAAGAAGTCTTCACTTTAGTTGGTTTGCCATCAAACCCCATTACAAACCCATACCCTTTTCCAGCAAATGGTCCAGGAATTGTTTGCTTTGACCGAGAGAACTAATATTTCTTGTCAATTATATAAAGAGTGAGAATATGATTCAGTAGATAATAGAGACCATGATTCTTAAGGAAATTGAGATAATGTCAATGTTAGAATTCCATTGTGAAACGAAAACTAATGACTACATGCTGAGATTCTGGGAAGCATAAGATATATATGTGTTTTTTTATATTAAGGTGGTGGAAAGAGAGCAATAATGTGTGTCAAATTGATGCAGAAGACAAGATATTTAGGATTTAGCATTTCTTTTCATTAATTCAAGTTACTAATGCGTAATGACACTACTAATTAAAGAGATCAAGTTGAAATAAATTTATATATATATATATATGTATATATGTATGTATATGGCATAATAACCAAAGCACCATGCCCCATTATAGGGACATAAGGACATTGCATTTGTGGTGTACTCATCTATATTATTATTAAGAAAACACTTTTTATCAACTGGAGTGTGTAAAATGTCAATTATAACCTTTTTACATTAACGAAGTTTAATAGTGCATTTGAAAGCCAAAGTTTAATGGTAACTAAGCTGTACTTTTGTCTCACTCTCTCTCCCACTCCCTAGTTCTCAGTTTATTGTAACTACTATTTATCTTCAGTAACTATTCCATCACCATAACATGTGTGATTAACACTTCAACCTCGTTTGATATGAATGAATAGAATAAATGACTAAATTTATGTGTATTTAAAAAATAATTTTCTAACTTAAAAAAATAAAATAGACTAATCATAAAGTGAAACTTATCCATCTCAAAAATTGAGGAATTTGTGGAAATAAGTTTTTTTTTATATATACATGAATTTAGTCATTTATCATATTCAATCTTATCCTATACTTCAAAGAAAGCCTTCTAGTTTACACTAAGGAATGATAATTTGCACTAAATACTTTTTTTGGTTACATTGAAAATAATAAAATTATGAACTTATTATAATCCTAACCCATTATCTCATATGCACTCCCCTTGGGATTGCCCAAGGCTCAACTATATAGAACTTTTACAAAGTATTGATGAGGCAATATCTCATTTGCTTGAGTGGTTTTACTCCCTACACAGTCCAACTTTGCAGACATTGATTTGGATAAAATTGTCCTTTAGTTAACTTTCTCAATATTTTATAATTAGTTAAGGCTATGCTCTTACACTGGGTGTAGGCACAGCACAGATGCATGTTAAGCTTTCCCACTGGGCTCTGCACTGCTGGGTGTCAGAGGTGAAATTCTACTAAACCCCTTTGTGGAGTATGAGAGAGATTTTGCAGAGAGTACTGAGATGCTAGGACAATGCAAGAACTGATGAATTGCAAAGGAGAAAACATACATGTGAATTTTATTCACTCAAATGCATATTTTTCTTTCTTTTCAGTGAACAGCCTCAAGCTCACAATGCAGACATTCAATAAAACATTATCAGAGAATAAAAAATGAGAAATTCAAAACTCAAGAAACAGAAAACCTCACCAAATTAAAACTTCAAGCCTATACATGAGCTTCTATGTTACAGAATGTGCACGTGTACCTGAGCAGATAAGATATGAAAGTGGAGATCTATTTTTTTTTTTTGTTTTTCCTTTTTGGGATTAGACCTTTCCCTGTTTTTTCTTCAAATTCTGAAACCCAATCCAGCCCATCTCTTTGTTCCCTCTTTCTTTGACTTCTTCGAGGTTGAGTTTGGATCAATGAGGTTTTCCAGAGACTTTGCTTTTTTGTCTCGGGTCCTGCCTGCTTCTTTCAGAAGTTCGGATAGCCTTCTCTTCTCATCTTCAAAATCAGGATTTGCAATTCCAAGCTTTTCTTCTCGCAACTTAAGGACATACTCCAAAATTTCAATTGCATCTTCAACTCTGAAAAAAGATCCATAATAATTCGTTAAAAATTGAATATCGTATTACTTAAGTTCTTGCTTCAAGTACTAACAAGAAATACTAGACAATACCAGAACCAACTACAATTCAAATTGCATTCTCAGTAATTTTGCCACACATAGTGGACTTGGCTTAAATAAAAGCAAAAGATGAAAAAAGAATCCACTGCCAGACTCATGCAAATGATGTAAACCTGGAACACAGGCATGGACTGAGGCTGTCAAGTAAAGCTCATTCAATGTCAATAAAAAAGATATGGTACCTTCATAGTCTGGACTATTTTCCGATTGCAAAGAAGATGAACCACAAGTTAAGGGCCAATCCATATAGAATAAACAATAGTTTTTCATGGAGAATTCAAGCAAATGAGAAACATGCTAACAGCTACAGCCAAAATGCAAGCAGAATACTCAGATATACTACCTTCCCATAGCATCATAGGTTGCTGCGAGATTGCTATATACTCCAAGAGTATCTTGATGACAAGGACCACACTCTTGTTCTAATATCCCCCTTGCTTCTTCAAACAACTCTGCAGCCTCATCTATCTTGAATAACTGTACACAAGCCAATCCCATCTGGTTCAACACAACCCCAAAGAAGGGAGACTTCTTCTCTCCACTGGCTCTAAGTTTCACTATAGCACTTTCGAAAGAGTTCCTTGCTTCTTCATATCTCCCTAGCATGCAAAACATCACTCCCATCCGTGCTTCTATTCCAGCAATTGTGCTTTGCTGTCCCGGTTTATCCTCCAGCAACTTCATCGCCTTCTGCAATAGCTTAAGTGCCTCCTCAGGCTCATCCATGGACTCATAAATAGCTGAAATTTCAGTCAACCCACTAGAAATTTCTTCTGCTGTTGTTCCAGGCACAGGTTTCACATATATCCTCAAGGCATTCTCACAATATGATTTGGACTCCCGAAGCTTTCCGGTCCTATGATATAGGTCAGCAAGGCGTACAAAGACAGAGGCAACAGAAGGGTGGTTGTCGCCCTTTGATGACTTCAAAACAGTGAGTGCCTTCTGATAGGAGAAGACAGCCTCATCAAAGCGACAAAGAGACATGTAAATGTTGCCTATGCTGACATCAATAGCAGCAACCTCATTCTCTTGTCCATTTGCAATCATTGCCATGCTGGCAAGGACAAGGTGCTCAAGTGCTGATTCATAATCTCCCTTTGCCTCACATATGAGAGCCATCAGCCGGCGGTCAGCTGCCTCTTCAAGAGACGCTGGTTCGCTATGAGCACGATGAATTTCAAGAGTTTTCTTGCACAACTCTTCTGCTCTTTCAAACTGCATTGCTTGGACATGGGCCTCAGCCAAATATCTGCATGTCCAACACAAATTCAATTAAACAAGGTTACTCTTACATTCTGTCAAACTATTATATTTAAAACTGGTTTAGTTCACTTGGAAGAATTTAAGCACTAATTCAAATAATTAACCCCAAAAAAAGAACACAAAACACATCAGAGGAAGCAGAACACACAATTAAGAATTTCTACTGGGGAGTCCTATACGTAGAAATAAAACCACCAATACTCTGTTGGGCAACGTCTATACCTACTAATGTATCCCAGATGTTACAACTTATGCCTGTCAACTTCAGGGAAAGAGAAGACACGAGATTAACAAACATGGACACCCACCAACAGCCCATGTTTGTTAATTGTTAATGCCCATAGATGTCTATACCATTAATTAACTATTCTGTCCCGCCAACTCAAATTTGCATCAAGAGCCACATTACATGCAAATGCGTGCAAAATATATCAATTTGGAAAATGAATCTAAAAAAACACCAATATCAATTATACAAAACTTGAGGCAACATCCTAATCAAAATTCAAGTTACAGTCAACCAATCGGTTCAATTTCCAATCGGTTTCCATAAAATAAAAAATAGCTCAAATATCACCCCATCATTTTTCACTTCTTTCACATTTGGTCAAATTTTATTGTGTTATCCAATTAAAGCGCCAAACTTTCAGCCGGCAAAGTAAAATGCTAACAGAAATAAATTCTCCGAATCTAAAAATTTACCAAATTTGGCTAAGCAATCTATAACATAATTCCCACCAAATTTTTAAGCCCAATCATCCATCCATCTCCGACCCATTATCCAAATCCCAAGACCCAATCCAATCCCTTTGTTTTTTTTTTGGGAAAAACATTAAAACAGATCCCTAAACACATACGAAACCCAAAAAAACGCGCGCACGCAAAAACACAAACTGAAAAATAAAAAACTAAAAAATAAGCTAATGAGAATTCGGACCTGCAAGTCTCGCCGACTCTGGGATCGGTGTCGCCCAAGGACTCGATCTGGATCTTCAGGCCCTCCTCATAACATTCAATGGACCGGTCCACCTGGCCCAGCATCGAGTACGTGTCCCCCAACTGCATGTGCCCCGAGAACACCGCAAGCGCGTGATCCGCGCCTCTCCCAACGTCCGGGACCTGAATCGCCCGGTCCAGAACCGGAACCGCCTCCTCGAACCGGCCCAAGCTGCAGTATATCGCCGCCAGCACGTGCAAGCTCATAGCCAGGTCCAGGCTCGGCTCGCCTTCCACTGCGCACCGCTCGAACGACTTGGAGGCCCGGAGCGCGTATTCGAGAGCCTTGTTCGGGCCTTCGCCGGAGGCTATGGTGTCTCGGGCGAGTTTCAGTAGAAACGGGCCGAGATCCGGGTTGTCGAGCGAGGCATCGGAGAGAATTGGGTTGGGGGATTCGGGTTGGGGCTTTTTGGACCTGACTCTGTCCGGTGAGGGCTTGGATCGGGACGGTGAAGGTGAGGGCAGCTTTTTGGGGACTGGTGACGGGGTTTTGGAAATTGCGGCGGGTTCGGATCTTTGGGATTGGGCTTGGGCCTCCGGGACCGAGATTCGGAGCGGTGGCGCGTCGGGCGGGGTTTTGACGGAGACTAAACCCGGCATCGTGTAAGAAGAGGAAGCTATGGAATCGTAGAGAAAAATATGGAGGATTTGGATTCGATAAATAAAACAGAGAGAGAGAGAGTGTGTGTGTGTTGGGTTGGGTGTTAATTATGTAATTAAGTGGAGGTTATTGGGTTAATTATGGATTAGAACCTGCTACCATGCTCAACAAACTGAGTGATTAATTATGTGAGACTCTGAAGAGTGACATGAGAGAGACAGAGAGATACAGATAAGATGTCTCTCTACTGTGCTGGCAAAGTATGAAGAAGGAAGTGGTGGTTGGTTTCAGTTTTTCACTGAGGTTCAGGACAAAATGGTCATTTTGGTTTTGACTTTGAACAACGGTTGTTGGCAGCGTCCTGTTGGATGCAAGCCGTTTCAAATGATTGTACCCTTTAGCAGACACATGGCACTGCATGACTGGTCCCAGTGTATGCACTATTTTTTTCTGTATTTTTTTTTTCAAATGGAACATTTCACTGTTTCACATGAAATTTAATTTCTCTGCCTTTAGCTTCGACAAGTTATGTTGTCGGTATGTAAACTAAGACTCTTAATCAAGTAAATTAGTGTATATTGGCTTGATTTATTGTCTGCTTTAACACGATAATATGCCTATAATTTTTCTTTTTAGATAATTCAACTGAGTGAAACTAATATATATTAACCTAATTTAGCGAATATCTAACAAAATAATATGCTTATAACTTCTTCTTTTTTTAAATAGTTCAACATATGTGAAATTAGAATTGTTATTAGAGTCGAACACGAATAGATTTCAACTACTGTTTAACATTCTAACATGTTACATGTATGGTAAAGTATGGTTGCTTAATTTTCTTTAATAAAAATCTAGCTTTTGCAATTTATAAGGTCACGAGTTTTTTACAACTAACTACACATTTGTTGCAAGCTTTCGCTAGTTGTGAATAAAACAATGTGTGATCAAATATCATAAGCAGATCAGTTACACAATGCCATCTTTGTTCTTTGACTTGGGACTTGGAAACTACAAGTGCATGGTTGCCCTCATTTGGAGTTTTATGTTATTTATAGAATGGAATGCATTAGCCATAAGGAAGGTCTTGTTTTGGTACTTGGAGGAAAAATCATAGAGCTTAATAGCTTATCATGAAGTTGTACACTTTACTACTTTGAGTACTTGAAAGTTGAAATAATACCATAAGAGAAGGTTAATTAGATTAAAAGTCAAGTGAAATACATGGTGTGATGATGATGAACATGCATGTGTAATTTTTTCATACTTTTTGTGCCCTCACAGTTACAAACTTCCCTAGCAAAAATAAAAGCCAATTCACAGTAAGTTAGACATCATATGTTTAGTTTCACCTAACCATTTTTCTTTTTAACTTTTTTGGATTTAATTACCTTGCATTTATTACGTACAGAATTATTTACTTCATGAAGTAGCTAGCTGTTATAAATTTTAATGTAGCACACACTACAGATATAATCGAGTTGAGAGTAAAATAATAGTAATTATGATAGCTCCCTAATTTAATTTGACATCTAGTTTATATTAATTTTGTACTGGTGTGGATTCAATTCCTTCGATCACCTATATGTACTACATTTACTGTACACCTAATGCTTCCTTCATTTGACTGTTCATTTCCTTCACCTGCATTCATATGCAGAGACAATGAGACTGAAACTGGAATAGCTGGACTTTTCTTTTTCTTAAGTTTCTTTTAGCCTACATGGAAATGCAGGAAAGCTGAACAAAGAAGCAGCTGAAGCATGCAAACATATTTCAAGGAAACAGTTGAAAAAAGAGCCTGAAATTGATCGACGCCTATAGCTAAGAAGAATGGAATTTACAGAGAGCAAAACAAAACTATTTGAAGTATTTGTTCTTTATTTTTTGTTCTTTTTGTGCTCACTTTAATTCTTTCATCCATCTGATGATAGATAGATAAACCACCGTTGATTAAACAGCCCACATAGCAGCCCAAGCAGCCCATCTAAGTGTACTTGTATAGTTAGGTTATGTTTAGTTTCCTGTGGGTTTTAGGAATGTACTCGTCAAGCCTCTTTTTATAGGCTCTCTTGTAATACATATTGATCAAGTTAATAGAGAATATATTTTGAGCATTATAACTCTGACATGGTATCAGAGCCACAATTCTAAAAAGAAGGGAACGTACCCTAGTTTTCTTTCTCTGCGTTTTCCTCTGCTTTGTTTCGTCCTCTCTTCTTTGGGTCTTCTAGAATGTCTTCCTCTCTTGCTCCTTCTCTTCCTAATGTCTCTTATGTCGTTTCTATTAAGCTTGATCGCAAAAACTATATGCTTTGGAAGGCCCAGTTTCTACCCTTATTGAAGAGTAATGACTTGTCAGGTTTTGTCAATCTGAAAGGGTCTACTATATTTGCTGCAGGCAGATGTCAAATCTAGTTTCTTATGAATTTCACTTAATTTGGGGTTAGAATAAAAACTTACAGATCTTAATATGTTAGCCCTATAATGGATGAACAAGGCTCCCCTCGTTTAATTTATAGCTTTTGTCTCCTCTTCTTGTTGAAGATAAGGCAGCTTAGAGCATGAGCTTTTTCTTAGTCTTTGATAATTGATGTCATTTTATTGCCATGCCTGGTTGCTCGCTGTCTTAGCATTTTTGAAACTGCAATTAACACTTACATATCCCCCAACATATATACTTTGTTGATATGTGATTCTAGGTTTAATCAAGATAAGCATATATATATATATTTCCAATCAAGATATATATGTACACAGTACTGGCATTACATAGAGGTTTTCACATATGATCTAATTAATACATATTAAGTTTCTAAGATTTTATTCCAAAATGACATTCATGGTATTCACAGTTTCACACCTAAAATATAAGAAGTCTCACTCATCACACATGACACTCTCACTCTCTATAGGTTTTCGATCACGAGCTCATAGGCAGCGAAGGAAGTGATCTTTATTCAAGGATTGCCACCTCTACCACCACCATTTCCTCTATGTGGTTCATGCCCAGGATTGGCTCCTGGCTCTTGGTAATCCAACATTGCATCAAGTGCAATAAGCAGCTTTCTTCCTTTCATCACCTGAATAATCACCAAGAGATGATAAAAAGTAGAAGTTAATCTAATTTATCAAAGTACATCACTAAAAAGAATTACTACAACCATTATATATTATTACTCAGTTCTTTTGCATGGAGGTTGATGAACAGAGTCACCCATATGCATGTATTGTATATGTGCTATATATATAACTTATACCTCACCAGCCTTGAAGTTGTCATCAGCTGCGCTGCCTACAAAGCAAAAGAAGAGGGTTTAATTCATGCTCTACCTCAGCTGTAGAAAACTTGGAAAAATGAGATTTGCATGCTTAAACCTCTTACCTGAAATTGACAAATTAAAGAGTAGGAAGAGGATGATGAATATCTTGACTTGGGGAACCATTTTAGGTTTCACTTCTTTTCCCTTATCCCTGTTGTGTGAGATATTCAGTGTTTGGAAGACAAGTGTTAGGCTGCTTTTTATTCTAAGTGGGAGGGAATGGAGCCAAAAGAGGCAGCCATGATGACCCTAGCACAAAAGCTATGTGATATGATTGTGAAAATACAAATACCCATTATCTCCCACCCTCAAAAGTCAACTGCACAAAATTTCAGTAACATGAAAAGCTTGGTTTCTCCTTTTATGTGTCATGGGCATTAGTGTGGGTGTGGGACAATACATCGTAGCTTGTGGGTTTTGTTCACCTTTTAGAATTCAGTTCCCTTTGATATATCTAACAATTCACTAAACCCCTAGCTTTAATGTGGGTCCTAGATGTTAGGTATCATTCCATTTATAGTTACTTCATGGAAATTAGTTCCATTCATCCCCATATATATGATATATGCTCAACTGATCTAATGTAACAGGCTGCACCTGAGGATGTAAAAATAGAACATTATTTTGTGAACCAAATAATTTTGAAAGAACATGTGTAGGGTGTTAAAAGTTGAACCAGTAAATGGGAGCTCTTTAGAAAGAAAATGCTAGTTGTAAACTTCAGTGTTGTTGAATGTTGATATGTGGAATTGTGTAATTGTATGTGAAAGATTTAAGTAAATCTCACCTTCCACTTTTGGTTGCAGACTTGCAGTAGAGGATTGACATCCAATTGTATAACTCATTGTCACATAGTACATGAATCCTCTAGGGATGGCAAAAAAATGCATATAGTACACGACCCAGTTGATAAGAATCATAGCTTTAGTTGGGTTGGCAGCTATTCGGAATTAAACAAATCACTTCTTTCTTTTTTCTTTCTTTTTTGGTAAGAGGGCGCGCGGGCAAAGGCCCAAAACCAAAAGCACAAAATTAACTAGCCACTAGCCACTAAACAAATCACTTCCATAAGGACTTCAGGTTGATAATGCTGACCCTTCCAGAAATTTATTAAGTAGCAAAATGATGAAGATTCCAATCCCATGTTGGCTTGCACAACTTGAGGTTGTCGGCAAACATCATAACAAAGGCTTTCCAGGTGTAGCCAGATGATGATCCCAAGAAATTCCGAAACAAAGAATTTGAAGCCCTTTTGCCTTGCCTTTTCTCCTTATTATAATCCTACTTAAGCCCATGAGTTTTTAGCTCAAGTGCCATTGCAAACAATATTCAACTTCTGTTGTAAACAACTCTTTTTCTGCTTTTTGTGTTTTGTTTTCCATGCACCCAATAATGAAAATTTACTGTCTCTCAGTTCAGAATAGAGCTCTTCACAGTTTGAACAAGAACCCATTTTCACCACATTCAAACTCTTAGCCATTGTTGTAGAGATCTGTGAAATGCTGTCTCCATCACATGCTGTATTGCACTGTCACTTCATAAACCCTGTTTCTATTTTTGTCAAATTTCTTTAACTGCTTAGGTTGATTGTTGTTTCTCTATCAAATAAAGGTTTTTTGACATGGGATTCCCCAAATAACGCGTTGGAAATGTCACCCCCCTTACTTCATAATGCTTATAGATGTCTGTGATGCATAAGAATTATGAATGGAGGTCATCATCAAATCATTTTATCCCCAGAACTTTCTCAAGAGTTGACTTACAGAACTTGCCAGCTCCATAGAAGAAGACTTTAGTCCCATTATTACTAGGCTTTAGTGCCATCCTAGCACACATTCTGCTATTGCCTAATTATTGTATATCCACATTGCCTTAACCCTGAAACCTGTGGCTGGCAAGATGATTCTTGCTTTACTGTTACCACCTTTCATATCAGCCTCTTATAATTATATCAGCAGCTCATCAACATTTCAATTTAAAGCTGTCATATATACAACTTTCTCCTACTTTTTTTATCTATATTTCTTAACCTAAGAAGATCTCAGCTATGGCTATTTTTCTACTTGAATCATGACGTGTTAAAATTTGAGGATATATTGGGTTTTTTGTTAATAAGGATAGATATTGGGTTTTTTTATTAATAAGGATATATTGGATTTTGATAACCCTAGAACTACAAGTGATAAAAACTGTTCATGTTCACTGAATTAGTTTAGGAGAACTTATCATTGAGCAAGTAGTAAGGCCATATCAGCCAATAGTAATTTTACTTAAGTACTGCAACAGAAACTATCCACTAATAAAGTAATAAGTAAAGCTCAGTAAATTACTCTTTCATGCAGGTTGGCAGCTCAGCAATGATTTTTTTGGTATATTGCAGCAAGTCATATTCAATTATTAATGGCAGGCATGATGTAATATTGCAGTAGAACTTGTCAAGACCATAAGAAAATATAGGTCAACCATCTTTGGAATTGGAACAGGATAATCTTAATAATAATAGTAATTATTATTATTGTTATTATAACAACAACAATAACAATAATACACCAATTAATTAAGCTATTTTGCTCATTTCAACCCTCCTATTCATGTTGACCCCAGTGAATGCTATCGATCACTACCAAATATCAATACCCCATATTGTTAGCAGATCAACATATGATCTGTGTTACTCATCCATCCATTTAAGAAATTATACATTTCCTTCCAAAATATTTCCACTTTTTATTTATGACATAGTAAGGAGAATTAATAAAACGAGATACTGAAGATATAGTTAATGATCTGACAACCCCACCTCTTCCTCTTCTTATAGATAGAGTAGCTTTTATTGCTACTCTATCTACCGCTACCACCAGGCCTCCCTTTTTCATGCCTAGGATTTGGCATTGGCTTATCATAGTCCAACAAAGCATCAACTGCTATGAGCTCTCTCATCTTCATTCCAACAATCACCTTTAATACAAACACAATACAAATTAATCAGCAGAGAACAAAAAAAAAAAAAAATTATGAACACCATATAACTCAATAAGCATCTTAATTTTTTTATTTTTTAAATCAGTAAGCATCTTAATTACACCCTCTATTTCATTATGGTTTGCCCACATAAAGCATCATATCCATGATATAATGTAGGCTTACATCCTACATAGGGTAAACAGGTTAGAAAACTATTGAACCCCCAAAAGCTTAAGTCGTCGAAGAATGAAGTATCACTCTAACAAAAATATCCATAAATAAAAAATAAAAAAAAATTTTGATGAACACCACATAACTCAGTAAGCATCTTCACAAGACCCTCTAACTTCTACTTGCATAATGGTTTGCCCCATGAGCATCATATCCCATAATATAAAGTAGGCTTAATTAGTTAATTTGGATAAGCAGGCTAGACATTCGCTAGAACCAAAAGTTCAAGAAATCGGAGAATGGCTCAAAAATGTAGACCAAGCTAAGCAAAACATAGCATTTTTCAAAATTTATTTACCTCGCTTAATGGGTTTGCAGGATTTGCACCATTCCTGAAGCCTATGACTCTGCCTGAAAGAAACAGATGTATATACTACTTAAGCTTTATGAATCAAAAACATTGCAAACTCAACTGTACAGTTAACACATTGATAACATGCTCACCTGAAGAAATGCCAATAAAGAGTGAGAAAATGACAAGAAAGGTTTTGATAATAGCCTTATTAGAAGCCATGGTGGATGTACTGGTGGTGTTTTCAGAAGGCACGTTGAGATTTTATGGGGGTTGGGGGTTTTATGCTTTTTATATGGGGATAGATAGATCCATGACAACTGTTCATGGTGCAACTTAGTCGCTCAAAAGCTTTGAATAGTGATGAACAAAATTCCGTACCCAATAGCAAACCTTTGCAAATTCAACCACAACAATTTATGGATAGAAACAGGAGTGACGATTGCATGGCTCAAACTCTATATTTCTTCTTGTGGATTGTTGGATGTGTCACGTATCTCAAGACACAAACTATCCTTTAAAATCTAGGTAAGTAAATGCAAATAACAATATTAATTAGCATGTTTACATTTATTAACGATTGACGGTCACTCAAATGTACATATATTAATAACTGAGAGTCATACATGCATGTACAACTATCCAAAGCAAAACTCTTCATATCTATTCGACCATTCAAAGTGTCAGGCCATTATTAGTTTCAATCACCTTCTTTTTGTTTTTAATTTTAAAGTTTTTTTTTATGAGGCAGAGCACTTGTACGCTACACAATGAGGGGAGAGGTATACTTTGGTTGCAAAAAAATTATTTTCATTTTCATCAAATTGCAATATTTGGGAATAGGAATTTCAACTTGAAAGCTCCTCTTTAACTGAGGTATATAGGTACTACCAACGTCCCTAGCTGGCCACAAAAACCAGGGCTTTAATTAATTCATTATTTAGTCAAGGGAAGTCTTTAACTCTTTATCAACAGCATGAGCGCCACTGGCACAATATTCATTGACTACTTAATTAGTGACTGGTGCTTTTCACCTTCAAACACAATTTCATATTCATAAACTGAGTTGCCAACAAATGAAATCATTGTCAAAGCATTTGAAGGGTTAGATTAAGTGCACCTTTGGCAGGGCCACTTATAATATAGAAAACCCTTTTTAACACCAGAATTACTGAATCAGTACCTTACAGTTCAAGTACATTGAATTAGTCAATAGCTTACAGTTCATGCACATTGAATTAGTCATTCTCTGAGTGGACCAAATGATTACAATGTTGTTGTGCCACAGAGTGAGTTCAAAGAGGACTGATTGATCACTGAGAACAGACCCTGCATCTTGCTGCACATTCAGAAAACTGCATAATTGTTTACCTTGAACCACTATGTGAGGCTTGGAAGCACTAATGGTAAATGGGTTCTTTATTGTGCTTGTTTTTACTTGTTTCCATCATAGCTCTATATTACAAATTTAAGGGTTATAAATCTATAGAGCCAACCTCCCACACACTCAAAAAGTGTTATGAATCGACCACTCTTTTTTTTATACTCTTGAATTAATAATACATGGTCAAGATCAAAAGTTGAACAAAAACAAACAGAGAAAATCTCAATAGAGGATCCGGATCCGCACTAATGATTCCTTTCATTTATCGTGTGCCCTTCTTTGGATTTTCCTATTTTAGTATTTTCAACTTGGGAATATATAAGGCCATTCAGATATATGATCAAACTCTAGATATGCAGCTGATCACAACATGTACTGTTCATCTTGCATGCTTACTTTATCAAAGCAACCTCTCTACATCCTTCTCCATGTAACTTTTCTTGTGTCACGACTCATATTGTATGGTAATGGAGAGACTTGGTTTCTCAAGTTCCCAAGGATAGGGCCTGCAGCTAGAGAAAGGAATGATCTAAAACCCATGCAGGCATCCACTTCATTTTGTTTGCTATCAAAGAATGATATTTGAATATATTGGTGGTCATATCAAAGAAACCTATTTAAAGTTGACCACACAACCCTCATCTGTTTCCTTGCAAACACTAATCACCATTCTGTGCTGAGAGCAATTCAGTCCCTGTTCTCTGTCGACAGCACACTTCAGTGGGTTGGTTCTCTCTGTTTGGTAATGTATGCAATTGGAGAGTAACATTTCATAGCTCTCTTTCATTGCAATTAGGATGAGTCACATTCATCTACAAATTGGGTAACCACAGTGCAATTTGCATGATGCTTCTGAGCTAAAATCTAGACTGACAATATTTTCTTGTTCATCAAAAGACGAACGTACAGTTGTCCTTAACAACCTGATAAGAAAGGATAGTGGACCTCAAGACTATAAAATTCATTGAATATGAAGTATTCGAAAGACGAATGTGGTAGTCAATTTTGATGATACCAGTCACATCATCATGTATTCATGTTGCAAAAGAAGCGTTGATGAAGTTGAAGACAATACCAACAATAAGTACATCACTTTCTAATATATCCTTGAATTTGATGAGTTTGTTTTCTTAGAGTTTATATTTACGAACCGTGGGATCTATTTATAGAACTGTAGTATAAACAAATGAAACACTATCACATTAATCAGATCAAAATTTTAAGATTTGGGATTTTGTTTTGGCATCCCTTACTTTTTTCATATTTGAATTCATTTGGTAACCTATGGACTTTTGGCTTATATTCATAATGCATTACAGATTATTCCAAAATCATATGCCGAAATATGAATAAAAAAGCAATAAGCTTCTATCCTTTGGGGGTACAGAGAAACTTACAAACCATTACTCAATTGGTATATAAAATCTTAACTTTAAAGCAAATATCATTTCATTTCAATCAGGGGCCATAGGTGGCATCATTTTGGCTCTAAAAGAGGTGTTGGATCATTATTAGCTTAATAACTTATTGGTGTGGCCCTATCAGAAAAAGCACCCTGGAAAATATTTCACTATGGTTCCACTTATTCAAGACATGGCATCCAGCTAGCAAAAAAACTTGGTGCAACTGGCAACCCAGTACTAAAGGTAACAAATATCACAAAGTATCAGCTTTAAGAACCAAGACTAGAGGAAAGATTTAAAGTTCTCTTTTTTGTTTTTGGATTACAGCTACAGTTGATGATAAGCCAATCACTCTAAAAATACGAGGAAGGCAGTGTATTACAAATTTACAATGCATTGTAATAACTCTCTCCAAAAGAACAATGCTTATGAGAAGAGAACCATCGACAGGAAAAATGCGGCATTACTACACATCTAACAATTGTCGATCAGAGGTAATCGTTTTATGTACGTATTCACATCAAATTGCTGGCAATGGCAGGAGGTGTGAGAATATGACATTTCTCATGAATTGTGTACAAGTGTGAACGAACCAAGTCCTAACAATATGCAGAAGCCATTCCAAATTTTGCAACATCTGAAATGAAAGTGGGAGATCGACGCATATCAGACATTGCCTCAACATCTAGCTTGGCTCGAAAAATATTGGCATCAGACATTTGCCTCACAAAACGAGTAAAACGGACCCAGTTATGATATTCAAACATGTTCTTGTCCAGCCTCACAAAGTTGAATGAGAAGGAAGGCTTTTCAAGACCATCTGAGTAAAACTTTGACATCTTTACCACTTGTTCAAACGATTCATTGCCCAAATTGACAGCAGAATTTTCACCTTCAAGGGGTATATCACACACCCTAGCAGCTGTAAGCAGTTGTCTGAGAAAGCCTTCCGGGCTACTGACAGGATTCATTTTCTTCTCTTCCAGATCTTGCAATTCAAAACATGAGCAGCACAAAGTAAATCCATACCTAGCAAGCATGCGAGCTATTGGTAAGTATCCATCTCTTGTTGAAGTATTGTAATATCCAGCTGTTAACTCCGATGGATGAGACTGAGTGCCATAATGCCAGTGAACCCCAGCGATTTTTGCTGATGTATCAACTTCTGTACACCGGAAAATGGCCTCAGCTTCCCTGCATATCCTTTCTCCATGCTGAATCAGCATCCCGGAGTACCATTCAAGAAAAAATTTGCCATATGGTGTGTTCCAAGATCCATCATCACTTCTGAAAAACTCTGTCTGTTCAAGATTCTGCATCAAATTGCCAGCACCAACAGGACCCCCATTTCCCCATTCAGGCATCCCAATCTCTCTTGCACATGCATTGAGAGATGCAAGCATATACTGGCAAGGGAATTAAAAACATTATGAATTTAATACAAGGACTACTATTATAATTAACAGGATAACCAAAAAAAAGTAGCAAAAATGGTCAGGCCACACGAGTGCAACCTCATTCAGGCAGAGGTACATATTCAACTATTAGCTAGTGAATGAAGTTTAACCTTACTTACTACCTTATCACAGCACTGAAACTCTCCAAGCTCACGAGATCGCCAAACCCATGCCAGCCTTTGGGTAGGGCAAGAAGGATATCTTAATTCACCAGCAGGACCCATCCCAACTTGAATTCCCTGCAAGAAAGAAACACTGTTAACATTGAGGATATTGCCACTATGACCACAACTGTAATGTGCTCAACTATGTTATCTTACTGTTATGACAACACCAAGAAAAGGTCTCAAAGTGTCTCTGAAGTTCCTCATCAAATCTGCATATGCTTGAAGTGGTGAACGCCCCCGCAAAACAGGAAGGATATCACACCCAAGAGAAATGTATTCCTTATTTCTTCTTCCAAATCTATCAGAATATGCTAAATCTGGATCTTTATCAATCTCGTCAAGTACCCATAGAGGAAGAGGAATCCTACAATGCAAAAAGAACAAGGTTCAGCCTCGAGACATTGCAGGGCAAGTTTCAGCCTCAAGAGGTTTTAAACAAGCTATAAGATATCATTCATGAAAAGTATACAGGCAAAAATAATAAATGGGAAATCGGCTGGCAAGTTTCAAATCATTAACTTGGCACCCACTACAATATCAAGGTCGATGAAATTATCTAAATTAGTAACACTCAAGCTTTAAACAAGCTAACCGATAACATTCATGAAAAGTTTACAGCCAAAAATAATAAACGGTAAATTGGCTGACAAGTTTGAAATCATTAACTTGGAACCCACTACAATATCAAGAATGATGAAGTTATACAATACTCAAGCTTTAAACAAATTCCTCACTTTTGAAATTGATCAAAACCAGAGAAGATCAGTGTTCATCACTGTGACACATGACTCCGTGAGCCAACTGGGCCATGTCCGAAGGCCCAGCCTATAAAGTAGTCATTGAAGGCCTTCGTCAATGCCAGAGTGGGAAGTTTGGTCAGGGAAGAGTGGTGGGCCTCGTGGAGAGGGATCAGCCTAGGGTTACAATCGACAATCAGCAAGGCTACTGGCTAATAAGTTCGGATTAAAGGTTCAAGTCATCTTGGTGTTTCATCAGTGTGGCATTGAGCCAAGGACCCCTATTTTAGAGGTTATTTAATAAATCTTTGATTCTTTTTGGTTGAATAATATTAACCGGTTTCCATTAATTCTTTTTTTGATGCTAAAGAAGTGACCAATTGTTTTTGTGGAAGTTTATGTTTTGATTCTATTATGTCTTGTTTTTTCCTTAATTGGATTGGATTATGAGATATTGTAGCTGGTTTCTTTGTCTTTCTATTTTTGAACAAGAAAACTCGTATTGTTTCTTTATGAAGTTAAGTAGCATGTGTTGGGAAAGGCAAATACTTGGGTGCACCTACGCATCCACCCCCTCCCCCAAAATTCTCGTTCGGCAGTGTAGGTTCAGGATTAGAACCGTTCATGTTGTAGATCACCTATTAAAGATCATCTCAACTCAATCGGAGATTGTTTGGTTATGTAAATATTATCGAATAATGGACATTCTGTATTTAAATAGTGGTTTTCTAACCAAACCGTCTATTTATTCGATAACAGTTTACATAACCAAACGATTTCCAATCAAAGCCTGAGCATGCACTACCGAACGAGGAAATTGGGGGAGGGGGTGGATGTGCAGGTGGGGTGCACCCAAGCATTGCCCGTTGGGAATTATATATAGGAACCTGCAAGTTAATGCTAGGATCTTCAAATGCCAGTATAGGCTTGGTTGAAATCAATGAATTATAAGCTTATGTAAGTGTCCTTGTTACTTTCTGTTTAGATCATATAATAGGTAGAAGACACGATAAATAGATAAAAAGATTGCCATGCTAGACTTGGTTGAAATCAATGAATCCTTGTAGGGTGACGAACAATGCATTCATATCCATCAGTATGACAATGGAACTGTACAACATAATCTGAAGGTTTAGTCCAATTTACATATTTCAAGTTTTTTTACGATGAACAAACAAATACTCTCAAGCCTCAAGAACACAAGAGGGCATAAAATTATTACACTGTCCCATAAGTCTCTAGAAACAATGCAACGAAAACAAGACTCATAGGAAAGCAACAGAGAAAGATGGGATTTAGTAAATTACGTCCATGAAACCAATGGAAAAGTAATATGGCAAAGTAAACATCCCTTAAAAGCATCACATCCTTCGGATGAGCCACATGCTCCACTACCTACAAGACTGACATTCAAAGACTCCTATATATAGTTCCCAACAACATGCTAATTAACTCCACAAAGAAACAATAGAATTCTTTCAACAACAGAATCAAACAAACAACAATTTTTCAATTCATTAGCGTAAAAAACTGAATTAAGGGAAAGCAATTAATATTTTTAGAACTTAAATTAAAAAAACCAAATATTTATTGAATAAAACTAACCAATGGGGGTCACCGGGCTCAATGCCACACTGATGAAACGCCAAGACGACTCGAACCTTCAATCCGCACCGTCGAGCCAGCTCGACGATATCCAAGTAGCCTTGCCAATTGTAAACCCTAGGCTGTTCCCTCTCCACCAGGCCCCACCACACCTCCACGACCACACCTTCCACTCCGGCCGCGACGAGCGCCTTGAACGACTGCATCATAGCCTTGGGCCTCCGGACCTGGCCCAGCTGGCCCACGGAGTCCACAGGTAGCGTGACGAACACAGGCGATCCTCTCCTCCGGCGTTGCGGCGAGAAGCCATGAAAGAGCTCGTACTGGAGGTCGCCGTTGTCCGGCGAGACGGAGCCGCCGGCACCGGAAGGCCTGTATGAGTTTAGCCGAGCTGAGAGGGTGAGTCGGCGAGGTAGGGGGTGAGGATTGGCTCGGGGAGTGCGAGCACAAATGGAAGGGAAGCGAGTGAAGGGCGATGGTGACTCTGTGCGAGTGCGGCAAAAGGAGACTGAGAAGGTTGGAGCGGATGGAGATGCGATCGCCATTGACGGAGATCCTCTTGGGTGTGTGTGCGCGGTTGTTTTGCAGAAATGACAGAGTGAGTAAGTGAGTGAGCGGCGGACTGCGTTTAACGGTGTGAACGCGGGTGGATGTACTCCACAGCCCACAGCCACAGAGGGGCCAGAGAAGAGAGAGAGCCGACAATATTGTCGCCTTTCTCCGTTTGTACTTTTACTACTAGGCCCTCTTCATTTCTCTAATGGACTTCTAATGAAAATTTTGTAACTAATGTTGCTAGTTCAAGTATTATAACATGATTATGGGTTTATACTTTTGAAATATTATTTTAATAAATAAACATGTGCTATAACTTATAACATAGATTAATATTTTGATTACATGAGAAGGAGATAGTTCGAATTTAGGTGTTTAGGCAGAATTATTATCTTTGACCAACTAAGCTAACTCCAATTCATACATTATAACATAAATCAATTAGTAACTCTACGAAACCTTGTTATAATCACACTGAAAAATTATTCAATATCTAATATTGCCGAACAAGAAACATAGGTGTTTGACAGCGCTATGTTTTTACCATTTTTATGATGAGGGATTGGAACTCAACCCTAAAGTGTAGAGATAAATACACTTAATCACTAGAGCTATGTACTTTTATTTTGTATTCATGTCAAAAGCCATAGGAAGGGCTTTTAACGATGCCAGAAGCCAGACCAAAATAAGAAAAACAATGCCAAAAGCACTCCCAAACATACTTATTACTTGCAAGTTGCAATGCAGTTTCAAATTTACTTTTTTTTCTGGCCTCATACAAATTACCATATTTCGTACTATGTAATGCCACACGTGTTCAACTGTTTATGCAACGGTACATGTAAGCCTTTCCCAATGCATTTGGGGTGTCTTATTTCTTTCTTAGCACACGAAACAGGGAGATAAAAGCACTTGGCATTTGGCAAGTCGCCCAATCAGGGCAGGCATGGGAAACTAGGCATTCATAAATAATATGTAAAAAGAAAAGATTGATTTCATAGACTATTTAACAAACCCTATGTTTGACAAGATCAAGGCAATAAAAAGGCCCGGACTTGACGACTGCATGAGCAACCCCACAACCAACCTAAACAGAAACACAAAGCTATACAAAAGCCCAACCATAATAAGGCAGCAGAAGATTAAACAACTATGCATGAGATTGAACATTTGACTGAGAAAATGAAAATTTCTGTGAGTACAACAAAGATGAAACATGACTAGTGTGATATGCATGATTGCCCATAACGAGCAAGTATACAGAATGACTACAAAAGGCAAAGAGACCCAACTCTATGACAATTGACATGTAATGATGTAACAATGCACTTAGACCACCAAATTCTGCTGAAGGAAAGAGATGGCCAAAGATATGGGGAGAAAAATGAAGACTTTACAGCTGCTGCTGAAGGGCCCCGAATCCTGAACCAAACCTTTACCACCATCAACTTCAAACAAATGAAACGTGTATCTCCAGCCCACAGAAGATAGCATATGAGTAGGGCATGATGGGGTATTATCTATCTCATTCCTCCAACACCATTGAACCAGTTTCTCTTCTATAAGTTCATCTCTTTCTGCCAAGATAGCAGAAGACACAGGGGTCATCACCACTGACTTCCTCCAATGCAATGCGATGATAAAATCAAAAAATAATTTAAAAAACTGACTCCCCGCTGCTGATTTGATATACTGACCGCCGACGACGCAAATATATCAGCCCAAAAATGGTGATGACCTGACTCATGATATGCAATCCCTGACCCCAACTCAAGACACCCAAATGCATGCAAGAACGAGAATATACTAGGTAGCAGTGGCCTCAAAAAGAAATTGCCCGACTGATGGCCAACTTGGCCCATTCGGCAGATTCCTTGATCAATAGATCATCTGACAACAGACATTCATTTAGATAGTCTCTGCTTGACACAGATTGTTGAATTAACGGACCAGCATTACTACCCAGTGTATCAGCTAGATCTCCAAGGACCCCAATGGCAGTCTTCATCACCACATCATCCCTATAAAAGCAAATAAGAAGATGAAAGATTAATACTAGACATTATTGATTAAAAAAAAGAAATAAAACAATAATAAACCAAAGGTATATGTTCTAGAAGAGCTTACATGTCCTTCCCCATGTATAAACTATCCAAGAACTGGAGAACATGAGGTGCATGAGGCATCAATAACTGGGTCTTTGCGGAGCCCTTAAATCCTTGAAAGATACCAGAGTATGCCTCCAAAATTCCATTTCTCAAAGTATTTGTGTACTCTATCATATCATCATCAGCACCTGATGTATGGGCTGATAGCTCGGCTGCACTCTGAAGCATGGGCATAGCATACATCAAATACTTCTCGAAATTCTCCCCAATTGCCAAAGCTAGGTCACCAAAGCATGAAAATATGGGAGGCTTCACAGATCGGTGCAACTGGTTGCTGGACAAATCCTTGAGAAGCTGGGTCATTATCCCATCGCAATAAGGCAATATTTTATTCTCCAACGCTCTGCATACATCCCCCACCACACCAACTGTGATGGCACAAACCTGGTAGTCCTCAAAATTTTGAAGACCCATTTCCAAATATTTATAAAATTCAGGCATGTACTTAGCAAAATCAGAGCCTGTTGAATAGGCAAGAGCTCCAATGGCAAGCATAGCCTCCTCATGAGCTGTGGCACTTTTACAAGCAAATACTCTCAAGAACAGACCCATCATCTGGTCAGCATACTGCATGAAGACATATTTTGTTGGTTCAGAGGACCCTAGCTTCTGTATGATGACCTGCAAACAACCACAAAGAAGGCCTTGTAATTCATTCTGCTTGTCTCTCTCGTCAGATGAAAGCTTTTGTGCCTCAAGAGTCTGGTGGAGTTCCATCATAATGACAGGAACTAATTGCATCACCATTGGAGCAGTCTCATCAGTGGAACATCTTACAACTTCGTTCAGAGTCTCGTAGGCTGCAGTTCGGAGGCGGGATTCTCCAGCGTCTTCTCGGTGAGTCACATCAAGAAGAGCCTGGATGATATCCTGGAAAAAGGGAGTCAGTGGGGAGGATGAAGGTCCTGCATCCTCAAAACCCTGGGCCAGAAAATATAGAGCGCCACAGGCTTTCTCAGCAACATTTGGGACATCTTTCATGCTCTGAAGAAGAACTGTGGTAATCTGTTGGCAATTCGCTTGGGTAATTATGGGTGTCTCCAACGTTGATCCATGGAGAAATTCAAATATTCTTCCAAGCGTCCATGCAGTAGTGTCCTTCACATGGTTATTTGGATCTTTCAGCAGAGCATTTAGCATAAAATTCAGACCAACATTAACAAGAGGCATGAGCTTGTCAGGTGATGGCCCTTCCAGAATGGAACCAAAGGCATAGGTGGCTGCCTCCCTCTGCCTCCAATCTGCTTTTGTGATATTCTCCTCAATAAATGGCATTACAAGTGGCACAATATCGTCTCCAACTGTCCGTGCTACCAAGCCCAAGCAAGTGCCTCCAGCCATTGCAATATTCCAGGCCCCTTCATCTTGATCTTGATCCTCTTCCTGCTTAAGAAGTGTCTCCAACAACAAAGGGATGAGAGCAGGAAGTGCTTGCTTAATAAAATAAAAACAGGGAACGACAGAATCCCCAGTAAAATCACCCCCATATTCTTCTAAAATATCAATCTCCTCATCACAGATTGAACTCCAGAACTCAATGGCTTGAAGTGCGACAGCTTCCTCATCTTCCTTCACAGCCTTTGCAGTAATGCTAAAAATATCTTGGATGTAAGGAGCCAACTTCTCATAATAGGTCGAAGATATAGAAACCAAGCACTCATAGGCTGCCTGCCGAATTTTCACTTCTGGGGAAAGAGTAGCCTCACATACAACTCTCACTATGTAGTCACGCTCCATATCATTGGAGAAATTTGCCTGAGCAAAACCCAAAGCATTATAAAGTGCCCGAGTGGCAGCAAGCCTGACATCATTGCTACTCTCAGAAGAGTTCATGCCCTGAACTACAGCTGTAAGTATTTTATTTACTTGATCTTGCTCTATGACATCCGGCGAGACTTCTTCGCATATGTACCCAAGAGTTTCAAGAGTTGCCTGTCTGGTATGAGCTGGAAGCTGATTATTATTTGACAACAGAGCTTCTATCAGTTCCGGCCATTGTTTAAGTGGCAACTCAATACCTGCAACCTTTGCAACAACTTGAGATGCAGTTGACCGAGCATCATGGGCAGGAGAAGATAGGGTCTTTAACAAGCAAGCTTTGATCTGGGCCTTCACAGATGGATCCAAAGACAACCATTTCTGTCCAAGCTCAAACTTCCTGTGCTGTTCTTTGGCATCCAAGGCATTTTTGAGGATCAAACCTGCTAATTTACGACTCTCAACGGGCTTATCATCATTAGCCAATTCTCCAGCAAGAGAGAGCAAGAAACTTGGAAGATTTTGCTCTTGAAATTGTCTAAGGTTTTCTTCTGCGTGCTTGCGTACAATTCCATCCACTGCTTGTGCATTTAAAAGAAATTGGGTAACTTCCATCGCCATTTGAATCTGAAATTAGGAAACTAATTTAAATTCATTAATAGTATCAAAGCTCAACATAACTTATCCTATTTAACCCCACTCTCAGATCTACAAGCCAAACCAAACTGTAACCCACATATGCACTAGCCAAATAGCACTGAACATCATAGAATTCTGTAAATAAACCTTATAAACTGCCATTTGATGGGAGAAGGCATGTACAGCTAAAAAAAAAAAAAACTTGAAACAACCAACAAAAAACATCCATACTACAAGTCAATTAGCAGTTCAAAATGGGAGAGAGAGAGAGAGAGAGCAAGTGGGGATATGACATCAATAATGGGATGGGAAGAAAATAATCCACCAAAGACCACACAGTTTTGAAGAATTCTTACAAAGCTACAGTTTATAGATGGAACACAAAAAGTCATTGATACCCGATTAACTTATCGAATCAAAAATCAGCTGTATTGACAAAACTCCAATCTAAGTCTATCGTTTCTTCTTGTTTTCTATTGTGAAAACGATTCCCAACTTAGCGGGAGCGACATAAGCAATAGCAGTAAACTATGCAAAACATAGTCATCGATCAAAGTTACACAAACTGAGTATGGATTAGCCTAATTCCTAGAAACAATCAGATATTCAAACGAAGTGATTCCTTCATTTCCTTGAGCATAACTAGAACTGATCACACATAAAGCATTCAGCAAAAGGAAGCAATACATCACTAATTATAAGATCAAAACTGAACAAACTAAGCATAAAACAATAACAAATCGTGGATCAAATCATCAGATCAGAGCACGAAACTGCAATCAGAAAACACAGAGTGCCA
Organism: Purshia tridentata; assembly: GCA_003254885.1. Lineage (NCBI taxonomy): Eukaryota > Viridiplantae > Streptophyta > Magnoliopsida > Rosales > Rosaceae > Purshia > Purshia tridentata. The sequence continues at coordinate 12,101 of QANT01005784.1, read as the reverse complement.
TTAAATATCATATAAAAGAACAATTACAAAATTCAACTTACCCCGAGTTGATGACTGGACTCGGTGAGACAGCGAGTGAGTGATCAATCCGAGTCAACAAGAACAACTAGAAGGAGGAGAAGAAGAAGAAGAAGAAGCAGAAGCGGCGACTCTGAAACCCTAGCAGAGTGTGGGAACAAAAAAGCAAAAATGCCAATATTGTAAAGCTGGGCAGCCTGGGATTTACAAAAAAAACAACGATATCTATTTTTATAGTTTCTCAGGTTTCCCACGCGAGCGTCTCGGCGAGTAGGAGCGTGTGGTTACGTGGAACTAGATGGTTGGATACAATTATTGGGCCTAGAGAGGTGGATCCAAATCCGCGAGGCCTGGTTTGAGAAGACAACGAGTTGATTGGTTCTGTTTGATACGCGCTTGTGAGGTGCTTAAGATTGGATGTCCATGTATTATTGTCACCGTTATTATTACAGTTGTTTATTAATTTTGTGTGAGGTTGATCAGCTGGAATCCTCTAATTAGTCTTCCTTTTTGCATATTTTTGTTTTCGCTTTTCTTGATTATTGTGATCTTATGAATAATTGAATATTTCATATGTTCTTAGCTTCAAAACCATCTTTTATTTTTTTAATCAACAACTATCCTTCGTGATATTTGAGTTTGTAACCTTCTTCTCAACCATAAGTTGTATGAATGTATAGGTTTCATAACATCAAATTGAGTTTTTTAAATTCTTTATAGTAGAGGTTCTCATTTGAATATATTTTCTAATTAAAAAATACTTTATTTAATAAAACTAAACTGAGTTAGTAAGTTACAATCAAATTGAATATGTTTGTGGAAACTATATAAGAGTTTTTCCCACCCAACTAATAAGATATACATAATGTAAAACAAAACATACGTTAATCCATTACAATTATAGATATATAGCTATAACAAATCTTAAACAATTGAATCCAAAACTCTCTTAGCCTCATTCAAAAAGTGCTCGTGAGGGGCTCATTCATTCTTCATCTTTTAAAATCGAATGAATTTTTAAAAAATAGAAGAAAACCCAACGTCCAAGATAAATTGACTTGTGCAAAAATGTCAATCTCTACTTATTATGAGGAAGCAATACGACCAAAAAGAAGGGCCATAACCATTATAACTTCTCTGTATGATCACGATCAATCGCACTCGCTCCACTCACTCACAAAAAATGATTGAAAGGACCATTGACCCTAAAATACAACTGAATTACCAACAAGTGTTAGAGTACATCTCTAACGACAAAAAGTTAACAAAAGAACACCTAAATAAACTTTCCTTAAGAATAAAAAAATGGACTCAATAAAACAAAACTAAAACCAACTCTCAATCAGAGAAGAACTCAAAACCTAAGAAAACTAAATCACTAGCTTGCGGCGGTCTTAGGTCGCCATAGACAAAATTTTTGAAGTTATTTTCTCTCTAGCAACTATTTTCATTTGATATTTATTTACGCACTTAATGTGTAGTTACACTTTTAAAAATCATTATTATTTTATCCTTTTTTATTCAATTTTGTATGTTGTACACTGTCGTAACAGTCGATTATGGCCTTTATAACTATAGTGCAACAAGTGGAATGGAGAATAGTGAGATTGACCAACAATGGCTAATTGATCAGATTTTGTAAAATTATTTTATATGAAAAATAAAATAACCATATTAAATGTTTATTAACCCACAATTTAGGATTAGATTTTCTCAAAACCTCCACCCTAAATAAATCTCTACCAAACCCCCTATTGTAAATTTAATATCTCTCAAAACCCCCTAGTCAACTAATACCTGGCAAGTATGACTTCCCTTTTTTCTAATATTCCAGTTTTACCCTTTTTAATTTCAGTAAAATTATATTTGCTTTTAATTTCTTTTCATAGGCTGTCAGTTTTTTCCGTTTTCCGTTTGTTTGTTCAGTATTGTCTGGGTTGTTTGGTTTCTGGGAATTTGACTACGAAATTTGCATGCGATTTCTTCGATCTTTGAGCTCTTGAAATTGTGCGATTTTTGCGAATTCTTTCTTTGAATTCGCCCGATCGTTCAATTCAATTTCCAGAGGAGCTGAATTTGTTCGATTTGCGTTGAGGTTGCTCGCTCCTGTTGGAGAGATTTGTGAGGTGTTCAACACAGTTTTCGGAGGAGCTGAATTTGTTCGATTCTCGTTGAGTTTGCTCGGTTCTGTTGTAGAGATTTGTGAGGTATGAATTTTCTAAATTAAGTTGCGTTGAGCTTGCTCGCTTCTGTTTCGTTCGATTTGCGTCTGTTTTTGCTGATTTTGTTCGATCTTTGAATTCTTCCTTTGAATTTGATCTCTAACTTCGCTCGATCAATGAATTCGATTTAATTAATTGTTTAAACACGTAATCGGACCCCTCTTTGGGACCTTAAATGTAAACTGTAATTGATTCAAGGTTTAGCATACCTTTTGCCAGCAATCGGCAGCAAATGTGTTTGTCAGTTTAGGTTTAGTTTGAAATTTGATTTTATTGTAGTTCAGTTTCAGTGTTGTTCTTTCTATTTTAAAATTTGATTTTAGTTGATGTTATTTGAACAGTTACACTTTATTAGATTTTAACAGTTACACTTGATTACATTTTTTTAGTTGGTTCTTACTTGTTTATATTTGTGTATGGTTTTTTTTTTGTCATTGTAGATTAATATGGATGTTGGTGTGATTTCAAGAGTTACGTGTTGCAGTGAGTCTGTTCTTTTGGGATTGGCCTAATGGGGTTAGCTATGATTGGATTTGTGTTGAAGTAATGAAGAGATTCAAGTATTTGAAGGCTGGGAAATTTAGGTTATGTTACTCTTTTTCAAATCTTGACTCTTGTAAATTGGAATGTGATATGGATGTGCATTTGATGTTTGCTGCTATGCCATTGTTTAAAGTTTCACATGTTAGTATACTTGTGAGTCATGATGTTGCTGATTTAGTTGAGTATGGTTCTAGTTCTGCAGCTAGTCCATTATCCAAAAGTAAAAGTAGCAGCAACTTATCTTGTACAACTAATAAAGGTACAAGTAGTTATACTGAAGATTTTGAGAGTTTCCTTGATCCCAATCAGTATTTAGGTGATTTTTCAACTGGTGAAACTAGAAGTTATCTAAGCAAAGAGTGGGAAGGCTATATTGAATATGTTGGTCAGCAATTTGAAGGAAGTGTAACTGAGTTTAGGCAGAAATTGGTTAAATATGCCGTGCAAATGGGTTTCAGATTTGTATATGCGAAGAATGACAAGGATAGGATTATAGCTGAGTGTTTTGATAAGACTTCTCATGGTTGTAAGTGGCGTGTGTATGCTACTTTGTGTCGTGCAAATGGTTTTTTTTATATCCGTACAATGAATAATGTCCATACATGCCCTGGTGTTATTCGTGAAAATAAAGCCAAGATGATGTGCTCAAGAGTTGTCTCAAGTATTGTGAAGGACGAGCTTCGTTCGAAACCTTCTTTGAGGCCTATAGAAATTGTTGAGCAAGTGAAACTTAACTATGGATTGGATATTACTTATTAAAATGCTTGGAAAGGTCAAGAGATGGCCAAGCGTCTTGTTCATGGTGATGAGGATTCATCTTTTCAAAAGTTAGCTTGGTATGTTGAAGCTGTAAAGGTTTCAAATGTTGGTACACATTGTGTGTTGGAGTTGGATGAGGAAAGTGGTAAGTTTTTGAGAATTTTCATTGCCTATTCTGCTTCTATTCAAGGGTATAGATGGTGCCTTCCCATTGTTCATCTTGGTGGAACATTTTTGAAAGGGAAGTCTTTGGGTCATTTGCTTGCTGCTAATGGAAGGGATGGTAATAAAGGTACTTATTCTTTATTCAGTTTCAGTCTTTGTTTTGTCTTTAGTTTCAGTTTCAGTTTCACTCTATTTAATTTTTAGTTTCAGTTTCAATTTCAATTTCAATTTCAGTTACAGTTGTTTATGTTTGATTTTGGTTTGGTTTTGTTATCAGGTATTTTTCCTCTTGCTTATGCTGTTGTTGATTCTGAATCTGAAGAAAATTGGATTTGGTTTTTGGAAAATTTGTATCAAGTTTTGGCTCCGCAAGGTCGTACAGTTACATTCATTTCTGATCGTCATCCTGGATTGTTAGAAGGTGTTAGCCGCATATTTCCTGCATCACCTCATGCATATTGCTATTTTCATTTAGTTGGGAGTTTGAAGAAAAAGTTCCCTCTGAAGTTTGTTGGTAAATATGTTAGAGATAGTGTTCTAACTTTGTTTATGAGATGTGCATATGCTCCAACTGTTGATAGTTTCAACAAACACTTGGCTGATTTAGAAAAAGAAGGGGGGGATGGTGCTAAAAAATTCTTGGAAAGTATTCCTTTTGAACATTGGGCTTGTGCTTTTTTCAAAGGTAATTGTTATAGGGTGATGTCAAATAGTTTATCGGAGTCTTTTAACTTTTGGATTCTCAAGTATCGTTCAATGCCTATATTTGAAATGGTTGATGGTATAAGGGTTCACATAATGGAAAATATGGATAAAAGAAGGACCGAGGCTAGTACTTGGGTTAGTGTACTTTGTCCTAAAATGGATGATGTTCTTAGGAAGAGTTTAGAATTAGGTAGGCATTGGAAGATTGCCCGTTCATATGAAGGTGTGTATGAGGTGTTTAGTCCTCATTCAGTTTTGGTCAATTTGTCATCTAGATTTTATAGTTGTTTTAGATGGCAAATAGATGTGTTCCCTTGTGCGCATGCCTTGGCTGCCATACAAAGACAGAGTCAAAACGTTTACGATCTCATTATTGATGAATTTAAATGTGGATATTATAGGAATTCTTATGCAGCGGCCATCATTCCTATTCCGGATATTGACATGTCTTCATATGATGCTTCTGAACTTGTGCTTCCTCCTTTTACCAAAAGGCCTCCAGGAAGACCAAAGTCAAAGAAGTTAAAGGCTAGTGGAGATTCTAGACCAATCAAATGTGGTAGATGTAGTCGAATTGGTGGGCATAATAAAAAAACCTGTACTGTTCCTTTAGGGGACTAATTTCTTCTTTTTTTATTGTTTAGTTACAGCTTATGAATTCAAGACTTTGGGAAGTTTATAATTGCAAAAGTATGGTACATTTGAAATTATATTTAGTTACTACAAGTTTTTTGATTTATAAATTTTCATTCTAGTTCTTGTTTTATCCAATAGGTGTTTGGCTGGTGTAATTGTTTTACCAAGTGAAACTGTTTGCCCAGTGTAACTGTTTGCCCAGTGTAACTGTTTGCCCAGTGTAGCTGTTTGCTCAGTGTAACTGTTTGCACAGTGTAACTGTTTGTCCAGTGTAACTGTTTGCCTAGTGTAATTGTGTAGCAAGTGAAACTGTTTTGTTTAGTAGTTTTTTTTTTTGTGAAAATTCTCGAGCACATAAAAGTTGTTTTGTACATTCAATGATGTCTACTGTACATAAATAGTATATCCTGCACATCAAAATACGAAAACTTGCTGGGTTCCTTTTTAAGTTTTGGACTGATTTCCTTTTTTTTTTTTATGATTCAGTTACAGCCTGTGGAAAATAAAGTTCTGGATTTTTGTAAGTTTAAAATAGCAAATATAGTACTTTTAAAAATATATTCAGTTACTTCTAGTTTAAATGATACAAATTTTAATAGTAGTTTTTGGTTTATAGTTACAATAAAAGCATTATTTCCTTGAAGTTGTTTTCCCAGTGTAACTGATTTCAAGCGAAGTTGTTTTCCCCTTCAGTTACTAGTGAAATATATAACAATTGCAGTATTACAATTAACAGTTACACTATAATTCAATATGCTTGTGAAATTGTCTACTAAAATTACTGAAACAAAATATATAGAAAGCTGTTCAGATACTAGTTAGAGGGAAAACTACTTGAAACTGATTATCAATGCTTGAACTTTGCAATAACATGATCAAACTTATTTTTTGTTTCTGGTCGTTGTACTCCTGCCATCTTTCTGCTCAGCCAGCTACTTGGATGATCTGTGAACTTCTTAAGAACTTGTAGTTTGAAATTTTGCACATTTGTCTTGGTGAAAGGGTTCTCTATTGGAAGGCCCTTTTTAATTTGCTGTGTGTAATAAATGACATAAAACTCACAATCGTTTCTGCAATTGACAAGTATAATGAACAATTACAGATACATTTATAAGTACAAGCACATGTNATAAGTATAAGCACATGTAGAATTATAGTTACAGTTACATTTACATGTATATTTGCACTTATTAAAATATTAAAGGATACTTACGTTCCAGATTGTTGCTGTGGACAGTTCCTGCCTTCTTCAATTGGCATTTCAGTGTCATGTCCTAACAGCCAAGACAAACTTGCTTTTTCATTCTCATTCAGTTGCACTCGATTTTGGGCATCCAGCATGTTTTGATGAGCTTTATTTAGGGACATTGCACCTATTTCTCTAGGTAAAAGATTCATCCTCCTTGTCCCTTTAATTAAATCTTCTGCAGCATTCTTTTTTATTTCCTTGAAGAATTGCTCTACAAAATTTTTCTGCATATTTAAGACAGCATATGTTATTGTAACTGAAAGAATTATATGTTAGTTTAACTTAATGTTAATATTTTAATTTTTCTTACCAAAAACTTCGCATCTTCAAAGTATTGAGTGCTTTCTAATTTTAGGGAATTGTAGTGAGTCCACTTTCTTGTCTTCAAATCAAGCAAAAGAGAGTGAAGTGGCTTTGTGGTGTTACTGATAAGATTGGAAACAGCATCTTGTCATACTTTCTCAAGTTTTGTAACAGTTCTTTAAGAAGGAATCCATTCAGCATCTTGTCATACTTTCCCAAGTTTTGTAACAATTCTTTAAGAAGGAATCCATTGATGCCGTTGCTATTTTTTTGTTGCAAAAAATTCTGAAATTCACAAGCAAAATAGATTTGAATTAGTTGAATTCATATACACATTTAGAATTAATAGTAGAATAAAATAACACAGTTACAGTTCTTACCCAGGCATAAGTACTGAAAATGAATACACTTCTTTGAGTCAGTTCTTCTTCCAATATGTCATTATATGAATCGATCACCTATTAAGTTTAGAAATTAGTATTTGTATGTGAGGTAATGAAATTGAGCATTTGTTACTTTCATGCTTTTGACTTACATTATTTGCCACATCATACTCTTTGATCAAATCATCGACATCTGTGCGTGAGACTGACCATCTAGATTTCCCTAACCAATATAAATCCCTGTTTGATATAAATAGATTTGAATTAGTTGAATTCATATACACATTTAGAATTAATAGTAGAATAAAATAACACAGTTACAGTTCTTACCCAGGCATAAGTATTGAAAATGAATACACTTCTTTGAGTCAGTTCTTCTTCCAATATGTCATTATATGAATCGATCACCTATTAAGTTTAGAAATTAGTATTTGTATGTGAGGTAATGAAATTGAGCATTTGTTACTTTCATGCTTTTGACTTACATTATTTGCCACATCATACTCTTTGATCAAATCATTGACATCTGTGCGTGAGACTGACCATCCAGATTTCCCTAACCAATATAAATCCCTATTTGATAAAGAAAAACAGTTGCAGTTACAATTAATTTTCAGTTACAGTACAATTTCAGTCACTGCAGTGTAGCAATTCTGTTGAAGTTCAGTTTCAGTGTAGCAAATCTTTCCTAACTGAGTTTCATTCTACTATGGCAGTGAAACTTAATAAATAACAAGATTGAGTTTATTTGACTTACTCCAATTCAGCTTCTTTCCAGTAACATACTACTTGTGCTTTGAGTCCTGGTTCCATCATCTTGTACAGTTCACATTTACCCCATGGGATTTTTCGCTTCTTTGGATCTTCTACTGATGAATGTACTGTTTTAATGGATTGAGACTTGACAAGTTCCTCAAGATCATGAAGTTGAACTTCCTGAGGACCCATTTGTGATATTGGCATTGGACATTCAGCAGTGTCAATTGTTTTCCTTGTCCTTTTCTTGCCACATTCATAATCAAATTCAGGGTACTCCAACTTCTTTCTTTTTCTTTGTTTCATTCTCAATATTGCTGACATGTTTTGAATGAAATTCTTATTGGATATCTTCAATGCCTTGCAGGGAGTTTCAGGAGAATTCTGTTCCTTCAGAAACTCAACCTCTTGTATCAGTTCGTTCTTAATGTGGATCAGTTCACTTTGCATAGATTGTAAGTTCTTGATCGTCATGTCTTTGTTGCTATTGTCATCCACTACTACCAAAAGATCATCAGTTAGTTCATTGATATTTACATTCAATAGTCCAATTTCTGCATTCAGAGATTCAATGGTAGCTTTCAGCATTTGCATCTCAAATTCAAACTCGGAAGCTTTTTGATTCTCCATTTCCAAAATTTGCTTCAATTCTTCATTTTCTCTATTCTTTTCCTGTAACTCTTCATGAAGTTTGGCAGCCTCCTCTATCAGCTTGTTCAATTTAAGCTGAAGATCATTCCTTTCTTTTCTGAGTCCCTCATTCTCGGACATTTCATCAGCCAGCATTTCTTGTGTTGATATTCTTTGATATTCTACTCCTTTTGGACCTTCAACTCTCCTGTAGTTTTCTTCTCTTTCATTCATATACAAGTTTTCCAAAGAGCCAACAATGTCTTGAAAAACTTGACTGCCGCTTGGCTCAAATGAAGCATCCACATGTTCTTTTTGAGCTGCAGCATGAGTTTCAGAATAAGTTCCACCTTCATTGTCAGTTGTACCTTCTGATTCAATTACAATTAAATTTCAGTTACAATTAAATTTTAGTTACAATTAAATTTTAGTTACAGTAACATTTCAGTTACAAATTAAATTAAATTTCAGTTACAGTATAATTGCACCTTCATTATCATTTGCACCTTCAGATTCACTGCTGCTCTCAGAATCACTGCTACCCTCATGTTCAGCTTCACCATCACTGCCATCTTCATAATTGTCCTTCTTTCCTTCCTCACCATCACTTTTTCTCTTATCTTCCTCTTCAGCCACATCATCACCTTCATCCTCAACATCACGTCTTCCCGTGATCCTCATGTTTTGGTTTTTCATCTGTACAGTTGCAGTGTACAAACATTAAAAACAACAGTTGCAATACAACAAAAACAGTTACACTTTCCAGATAACTTTTTTTTAACTTACCACTTCTGCCAATGTGATGTCTTCTTCAAAATCATCATCATCATCCACATCATCATTGTTATCATTTGCTTCTGCTAACTGCATAGTTACATTAGTGTTAATTATAAATGACAATACAGTTTCAGTTTGGTAAAAATACAGTTGCAAGTTAATTAGACTAGGAATTTTTACCTTTATTGTTGCAAGTTTTTTCTTTCTCAAAGCTGCACTAAGTTTCAACAAGTCCCACTTTACAATACTTGGACTCATGTTTTCCCTACCTTCTATTGGTTTGATAATTCTTGTCTTCTCACAGAACCAATACTGTCAAAAAACAATCAGTTACAGTCATATCAATATAGTTACAGTCATATCAATATAGTTACAGTCATATGAATAATGTTAATAATGTTATTACTTACCAAAATCATAATGACACATCCACTGGCAGAACTACCCTGAGCACTATTCTTCAAATTTCTGGTTAAGAAATCCTTTATGGCTTTTGCCCAAGCAAATGATCTCATTTTCATGATGTTCTCAACTGGGGTGACAAGATTCCATGATAGTGTATACCCCGAGTTTGCAAAGAAAATGATGGTAAGCATCAAAACAATAATCAGTCTCACCACATCATCACTTCTGTCCTCTTGAAAAGCTTTTCTAAGTCCATTTTCAGCTTCTTTTTTTGTTACTCTTTTCTCTTGACTGAAATACCTTTTTGTAAAGCTTGACTCAGACCTTGTGCAGCCATAATTGTCAATTTGTATTTCCTTTCCCTTACTTGGAAGGCCAAAAATCTTTGCCACATCTTCAGTTTCAATTACTGTAGAACATCCCCCAATGATAAATTTGTTTGTTGCAGTATTATACAAGCGGAGAATTTCTTGTATGTGTTGGTCTGACTTTCTATGCTGCCTTTTTATGATTAATCCGGTGATGCAGGCGTTGAAGAGGTTCCAGAAAGGAGTCTGTTGCAACCTGTCCAGATGCTTCTGTTGCAATTTGGGTTTGATGCTTTCAATTACATTTATGAAGCTCACCAAATTGGAGCGGTACTGAATACCTACACTTTTTTTTACTGTTGATTTCTTCGCAGTCTGCCATGTTTAAAACAGTTACACTTACCAAGATTTGTCACAAATCACCATCACCCAACATGAGAAAATCATAATGCATTATTCGACTTAGTGAAACTGTTTTTTCCTACACTAAGTTTCAGTTACAGAGATTTATAAAGTATACACAAAAAACCGTCAGGAAAATCAAGAAAACTTAATTAAACTTAGTGTGTTTCTTCCTGTTCAGATATATACATTAGTGAAACTGTTTCTTCATAGACTTATTTCCAGTTACAGACATTTCTAAATGCACAAACAACCATCACCCAAAATGAGAAAATCGTAATGCATTATTCAACTTAGTGAAAAATATACTCAAGTAGTGAAAGGTATACTCAGTGAAACTGTTTCTTGGTAGTAGTTGAATCAGAGGTCTAAAATATAGTAACTATAAGTGTAAATGTAAGTAAAATATAGTTTGACACAGTGAGAAACTGTAAGTGAAAGAGACTAAGTAAACTGCAATATAAATTTTTCCTAAACTTCAATTACAGTTGGTGGTAACATAGTGAAACTGTATCTTCCTAAATGTTACACAAATTGGGTTGCAATTCCATTTTCAGTTGCACCGAGTCTCTTTGAGTTACAATGTAAATAAAAGAGAGTTAGTGAAACTGACAGTGGATCTGAAATACAAATTGATTTTAAATCTCAATTACAGTTAGTCATAACATAAGTGCAGAGGTCTAAGCCAAATATTGGAAGTGTAACTGAAATACAACTTGAATCTAAACTTAATTATAGATTGAAAGAAGAGAAACTGAAATTGTTTCTTCCTAAACTTAGTTACAGTTGCAAACATTTCTAAACTGAACTTAGTTACAACCACATACAGACATCTCTAAAGCATGCAATCATATTACTATCAGCAACATAACAAAGTCATATTGCAATTCTTTGTATTTTTACCTTCGAAATCTTAGCTTTTTTACTTGGTGTTGTTTTCCTTTTTGTTCCTTTTGAGGCCATTTTAATATGTCCTGACAAATATTAAGATGTCGAAATAAGATGATTTGTAACTGATCGTGGTGAAACTGATCGTGGGTGAAACTGATCGTGGGTGAAACTGATCGTGGATTAGTGGGTTTAGATGAAAACCATTAAGTGAAATTGAAACACCCTTACAGTAATTGAAACTGAAATATTTACAGACCTAGAAACTTAAGACAGATAAAAACCCTAGAAACTTGAAGAATTGGCAGACCCAAATCAATCCATACAGTTATTATGTTAGTTAAACTACTAAGTGAAATTGAACAGAACTGTGGGTGAAACTGAACTATGGGTGAAATAGAATTAAAACCATATTATTAACTGAAATTGCAGATACATTAAGAACCTAAGCAGACTAAGTGAAATTGGAACTGTAATAAAATTAAAATTCTGAGGGCCTTAAGAATTTTGTAGACCCAAATACGCAAAAGACTAAATTACAATGCCGTGGGTTTTAGTTACACATACCTTTTCTCCTCGAAAATTTGATCTTCCTGTCGATTTTGAGTTTCTAACAGATGAGTCTGAAACTGATGTTGCTTTGTAGGAGAATGAGAAGATTTCGAAAAGAGAAGATGTCGAAATAAGATGATTTGTAACTGATCGTGGTGAAACTGATCGTGGGTGAAACTGATCGTGGATTTCGCGCGTTAGTGGGTTTGTGGTTTCTGGAACTTTCGGGGGTTTAATGGGAAGTTGGGAATTTGAGATATGTTTTGGGTTTCTGGGTTTGGGCTTAGGTTTGGGTGTTTTAAGGAAGTTGTGGGCCTGTAATTCTATTAATTGTTTTGGGTTTGGTCTTGTGGGTATTTGTAAGTCCGTAGGTTCTTGTGGGTTTCGTTGGTTATCGATG